>JAOVVB010138919.1:0-12095 GCA_028570985.1 Heterobranchus longifilis
GTTCTTGTTTATGCACCGTATCACCAAAACAAATTCCTTGTATACTTGTATACTTGGCAATAAAAACAATTCTGATTGTGATTCTGCCCGCCTCAGCTCCATCCGCGCTCCACCTCTTTGCTCATTTTTGGATTAACCGGGAGTTAGGCGGCGTCAGGCCACGCTGAGCTTCGCGACGGCTCTTCAGAAACGTGTGGGTGACGTCGCGGAGACTACGTCCGTGTTTTATACGGCCTACGGATGTATCCTGCATCTCATCTCAAATCCCCAAGAGTCACATCTTCCGTGCAGACTTACGTTGCCTTTGACTACATAGTTGGAGTCCGTGTTGATGTCTCGGGCCAGGCCAAAATCACAGATCTTTGCTACTCTTCCTTGAGTCAGGAGGATATTTCTAGCAGCCAGGTCTCTGTGGATGCACTGAAAAACAAATACATCATCAATCACTACCTCTAATATCTAATATACATGTCATACGCATGACCAATCTATTAGCATGGACGACGTGCTTTTTTTCTAATGCAGTTTGGTGCTGAATTTCCACACTTGACTCTGTAACACACAACCACTGACACTGACACATGATCCGCTGGCCACAGTATCTTCCACCTCCACAGCTAATAAATCTTTCAACAGCATGCTCCAACATGCGTTTTAGATCAGTTTGCTAGCTGTGGAAACATGATCCCCATTCTGTCAGATATAATTTGTAGAAATGCACTTCGGAGTTTTATCCAAACAAATCAAGTACAATCGTTTTTTTTGACGCTCACATTTTTGGCGGCTAAGAACTCCATGCCTTTGGCCACTTGGTGTGAGAAGCTGAGAAGATCTTCGGTGTCCAGAGACAGACCGTCCTCGTCAAACATCTCGCTCTCTGCGTCTGCTTCGACGTAGGAGCCACCTGAGGGGACAAACGGACGGACGGAGATTATTTCTCTGAAACGCTTTCATACTTCAGCTGTGTATTTTAAGCCGGAGATATCTGATGAATGGCTGGCGTGCTTGCCTTTTCGTAGTGAGCGTCTCTTCTCGGAGGATGAGCTGAACGGCAGGATGCCAGCAGCAGAAGGCCTCATGGTCATGTAGCCGTTCAAGCTGTCACTGTGAAGAGGAAAGGAGCAGTCTGGTCTCAGCTGAGCACAGCCACACACACACACACACACACACACACACACACACACACACACAGGCACGCTGCTGTCCAAATACCCTCCTCCTACGCACGTTCTGGATAGTAAATACTAGCTACTCGCTTTTCTCTTACACATGCAATATACCACTCTTGTATATACACAAAAAAGAACCTGACCCAGCTGCGTCTCTCTGCGACATGACGTTGCGGTAGTAGCAGTCTTCCTCCAGCTTATAGCAGATGAAGGATTCCCTCTTTCTGCGTAGAAAGTTAAGGAGGTCTCCGAAGCAGCAGTACTCTGTGATCACCAGTGTCGGGCCTGCAGAAAAACAAACATGCACCACGATGATGATCTATCCAGATGCACGACTTTGTAAAAACGCAGATTAATTTGGTGAGATAAAGCACTACTGTGACATCTTTGAGGTTTCACTCCGGTTTTAAATTATAATACAGGACAAGACGGCTGCCGCACCTCCAACAGTGCAGGCTCCCAGCAGGTTGACAATATTCATGTGGTTTCCCAAGTAACTGAGGACTTTCAGCTCTGACATCAGTGCCTCTTTCTCTGTGGCATGAGCGCTTGCTGTGGGGGGGAAAGAAAGCATATTGGAACATAATCAGAATCAAAAGGATTTGGAGTAAACTCAGTTTCAATTTGAACTATGATTACAGAGCGTGATCTCGTACTGCAAACTGTTGTTATTCCCAGCTCGTCACATACGGACGCTTGGTCACGACCCGTTGGGGAGAATTTAACGCACTGGGTCAAACTATGACGCTCGGCTACGGTCGCAGTCTCAAACACGTGGTTAACATTGCGAGTACCAACAAAGCTACTTGGTTAAGTTCAGGAAAAAGATATATCTGTATTCACCCTCTGCTCTGATTGGTCAGCGTTTCTGGGTCTTCCGCATCTGCGCTCTCGTCATGCTTTAATGTTCAAAAAACTGTCTGAATATACCTGTATTCACCCTCTGTCTGAAACGCTCCGTTTTAGCGCCTGTCTCTTTAAGCCCCGCCTCCTGAAAAAAGCCCAGTCTGCTCTGATTGGTCAGTGTTTCCGGGTCTTCCGCATCTGCGCTCTCGGCATCTCTGCACCGTCACTGCAGCCGAGGAATGACTGTAACGGCACTGTAGCTGCACTTTCTACCGATATATAGTATAGCTGTGACATCACAACCTCACAGGAGTCCTGACGGCTCGTTTAAAGGCTCAGTTTCTGAATACAGGCCGTGTGCGTTTCTCCGTGGATTGAGCGTTTTGATTCTTTCACAGTATTTATGTTGTATTTATTACCTGCTTTATAATCAAACAGAGGAAAACATGGACATCTCACTTTTTACAATGCGGGACCTTTAATCGCATGTCACCGGAGAGGCCGCAGATGGATTTACATTGGAGTTAGTTGAAAGGCGTTTCATAGAGACACTAAAGAGTGCTTTGTGCATCGGCATCAGGCACCGAGGGCCGTGACAAAGCATCCGTACTCGACGAGATTGGAATGAGAACTGTATATTCAGGGTAAAAAAAATACTGGTTGTTGGCTGGAGGCTAATTCAAATAAAGAGCATATATATGTTGGCGGCAGACCAAATAAAATAATCCACAACTAAAGTTTGAACACCGGCAGTATTTATTCATCACTACTTCTTAAAGGAGCAGTTACTGTGCACGCAC
Source organism: Heterobranchus longifilis (assembly GCA_028570985.1). NCBI lineage: Eukaryota > Metazoa > Chordata > Actinopteri > Siluriformes > Clariidae > Heterobranchus > Heterobranchus longifilis. The sequence continues at coordinate 2,816 of JAOVVB010138919.1, forward strand.
GTCACACAGTCAAAATAGCCACGCTGTGCTCATCCGACTTTAATTTGCATGCGTGTTTGACGGCGCTTACATTTCAGCATTTTCACAGCCACCGTCATGACTGAATCTGCTTTGGAGAGTCCATATGCGGTGGCTTCCACCACTTTCCCAAATGCACCAGATCCCAGTGTCTTCCCTGCAGACAAGACAGACAGACACAAAACTGTTATTCCCCATCCTGTTTCCCTCCCACAAAACCTGGCCCCATGCCAGCGTTCCTAGGACAACACCAGTTTTAGCCCCCGGGGCTGTGTACGTAGGCACCAGGACACGCAGGATCCTGTTTAAGGAGGTTTGTTAAAAACAACACCCAGAATATGTCAACAATATTGTGTTTGCAGTGAGGGAGTGGGGGTTTCATCATTAATGAGCCGTGAAACTGGTTAGTGACCACGGACATGGCTAAAACCTTAACGCTGTGTCCATACAGCCTGACACAGAGAAGAGTGTTTGTCAATCAGCATGAAGTAGCCTGAGGGTAGACAGGGTGATGTCATGCCAACTGCTTTATTACTCAGACTATTACTGACACAAACCCTCATTTTTTTCCACATCACTCTTCTCCTTCGATGATTTACACCCAATGACATGAAAACCTTGGCACACACACACACCAGTGTCAGACGTGACAGATTAATGGACTCGTGGATGCAGAGACACAGCACACACAATAGATCATTTCTGATAAAAGGAGGGCAGGGCGCTCACCAAAACGCAAGTTGTTTCGAGGGAACTCCCACTGGTGATCGTACGGTAGCTGGGTGGGGTCAATGTACACATAGTTGTTTCCATGGATGCCCTCGATAACTTTCCACTGTATCTGGTATTTGGGTTTCTGTCAAGAAAGCAAACAAAAAACACGCATATAAGATACACATTAACCCATGGGGTTTCAACATGCTTCATTCTTTTGCTTGACTTACTATGACTCAAAATTAGTTAGAAGAGGGTGTGCCATATGGGAGACGTGCAGAGCTGTCTTACCTGCATGTACTTGTAGAACAGCATGATAAGGACAAGGCAGAGGATGCCTGCTGCTGACACGGAGCCAATTAGCAGCGGAGTGAACAGATCGTGGGGAACGGTTCTCTCTGCAGGGAGACAGAAATGACGGTGTTAAATACAAGAGCAGTGGTAATAGAGTCAATCCATTTTCCACCAAATCAGCTCCGCTTCTTGAACCCGTTGTGTTCAGGTTTCTTGGCGTTTCCACCAGTTTTGAGCGGAAACCATTATAATCAAGGATGCTTCGTCAACAGAGGGTGTTGCACAATGCACAACAGGAGTAATCAGTAGTCATGGATGTATCATAAAACCCGGATACAGCAATCGAGGCAGAGCTCCGTTCATTCCTATGAAAGCTGCTCGGCGGCGCATGAAGCCAAAAAAAAATCCCCGGACGATCGGCACTGCTTTATGTGGCCCACAGAGCAGGCGCGCTGAAGACTTCCGCCAACGGAGCCGGCTACATCCGGTGTAGCGCTCCAGCTAACTTGACTCTAACTCTTCTAGACTTTCGAAATGTTATCAAACTGAATGCATCAAATCCTGACGGTGAAAAGAGTCATTTTCACAAGGAAAACCTGTTATTTTTTTTGGTCGGGAACCATCATTTCAGGTTCCGAACCAATTTATTTCTGGTCTAAATCCTCCAAATGGTTTAAAAATTAGGCGCAGAATGGAACCTGGTCCATGTTGGCGTAAAAGGGGTAGCGTGTGTCTTTCACTGGTTTTCCATGTTTACACTGTAAATAACATTGCAAAGGGGCATTAAGGTAAACCAGAGTCGGCTCAGTCACAGTGAAGCTCACTTTGGTCAAATCACAGCAAACTAATCCAATTATATATGTCAACATACTGTAGCGTTCTCTGCCTTTTTTTCCTGTTTGCAAATTCTGCACTTTATTGTGTTTAATTGCTCGAAATCCGTTTCGATCATACGGTATTTTACTGTATTTCTGTTGTTGTTTTTTTTTTTTTACAGCTGTGGCTGCGAGTAATCATATGTAATCAGTGTTCTGTTCCTTTGTGTCTGGCTGTTTGTGATGCCTTATTGTTTTTCTCCTCTGCACAGTGGGGTGTAATAAGCTCTTTAGAGATAAGAAGCTTTCTCTCCACTTCAAATCTGAGAATGCAGAGTCTGCAGGAACTAATCCCCTGTAAACCTGTCAGTGGTTTCTAAAGCTCTCTGTATTCTCTGCTGCAGCTCACACTGACACCTCCAAGCCTCCCACCGCCCCCAGGACGCCCGGCACCGCCAGGACTCCTACTGCGCTCCACACTCTCAGCGCCTCCGCCTGGTCTGCTGCTACTCTGTGAAGCATAAAAAAATCCTGGGCACACGCTACCAAAGGCCTGTCCTGCCTGGCCACATAAACACTCATAATGCTCGCCCACATACCCGCTGTAGCCACGGTTACCCCCCCCCCTCCGCCTGTGTCCCGCATAAACCCGGGGGTCTTCATGGGCTCAGGCAGGGACAACTTTCAGTTCTTGCACTCGCACCACTTTAAGGATATTGTACAGCAGATGGGGAAGCCGTTATAACAGAGCGGATTTGGAGACATAAAGTAAACAACAGACTAAAGCTAATTCCTATCTGTAAGCAACAACATCTTATCGTGGCCAATCGTGTCTGAGGTACCTCTCTTTGCTTATGTTTACCTAACGGATTAACAACCAACCTCTAGCTGTGACACCACAACTATGGGTTAATCCTCGCCAAAATCATGCTTGTAGTAAATATTTTGAGTTGAGGATTAAATCCAACGTGGGGTTTACAGAGCTGCTCAGATAACTTCACAGGGTTCCCACAGCTTCTTAAGTATCAAATTCAAGGACTTTTCAAGGACCCAACATGGCACAGTTTAAGACACGGATCAAGGTTAATTTTTATAATGACAACCACCAGGCGGCGCAAATGTAGCCTATTTATTAATGTTAAGTAGAAAAGATATATCTATTCTTGCGCAAAATATGTAAATTCAAGCACTTTCAATGACCAGCGTCTTATTATCGCACCCCTCCCCCCCTTCGAATTCACAAACGTTCAAGGATTTCAAGGAGCCGTGGGAACCATGTTTTTAGTGCAGAGGGCAGGGAGTCGCAGGCTTTTTTTTTTTTTTTTTTTTAAATAACGTCACTGAGATTACTACCAGTAAGTTTTTTTTAAAGAAACTAACATCAGACGGACAGAGGTTTGCAGCCTGTCTGTATGTCCTCTCTGGTACTGTTGACTCTGTTGCGCTTAATTCTAATCTGAAGGTGAGGACATGCAGAGGATTACATCAAATCAGCAACAAAACATGAGACTGACAGGCGCCCCCCTTCCACATCACGTGGCCCCTGTTCAACTGTGCGTGGACTGCATCCTACTTTATTTACGTGAGCGTTCGTGATGTCAACTCACCGCTGATAGAGAAGAGCGTGTAGGCCTGCTCTCCCTCCACCGTAGCCACACATTCCAGAGTGCTGAAGCGCCCTTTGCTTACGTTCACCCGACTTTCCACCTCCGTCTTCCCGAACATGGGGCTGAACAGTGTGACAGTGATGACATTGTTCTCCTCCTGGGTGGCATTCACCTGCTGGGAGCACCTGAAGGCAAAAGATTACACATTATTGAGAAAAAGCTGACAGAATCAGGGAGCTATTCATCCATTGTGTCACTCAGGCATCTCTCCCCTGAGTCTCGCTAGACATACATTCCTGATTTCCTGAGTCTTGAAACACTTGATATGAAACACAGCTTTACACAACATCCATAACCACAGACACATGTCCACCAGAAGTCATACTAATATTGGGGAATTCCTCCTGTGCTCATGAAATACAGGTGAAATGTGTAAGAAATTACCCAGGGCTTCGTATTTCAGAGCAGCACATCATAAAAAGCAGCTGTGATCTACAGTAAGTGCTCTCTCAGGTCACATTACTTTCTCTATCTCTCCATACATTTGCGTGCCTGTATGTAATGACTATTAAGTGGATTTGATTATAATTAAAAAATTACTGGATGAAGTTTGGATAAGCACTTGTGATTCACCGCCTGTGCTGCTTCTGATTGGTGTTGCTATAGCAACGAGGTGCTCCTCCTTCAGCACACTTTACGTTTGACACGAGACGTGCCGCGTCCAGTTGTATCCAGGCAGGCGTCCCGGGCCACCTACCAATCACAAGTCAATTCTTTCCAATCCCCTGTCACATGAGGGTCATCTTATCACCGTCAACCAATCACAAGTCAGCCCCGTCAAATCCCACAATCCCACATTCCACCGACATCATCATTCCTGACTGTATCCAGTGTGTCTTTAGTGTGACCTTTAGGACCCTACAGAAACAGAAACATCCATAAACGTCGGAATGTGAAATTGCAAATAAAGTGCAGATCTGAAATGGTGGCTGGATGCCACGCAAGGTGCAGATCATCCCTGAAAATACATCTTGCATGTATTTACAAGTGAATACATAAGCGATAACACTTGTTGAGAAATATAGATCTAATAACTACATTGCTTTAGAGCATTTTTTTGTTAGATAGCACAAGATGCTTTTGATTTTGGTTTGGCAGTTGTTCTGCGGTTGTTTGATCAGCCTGCCTAATATCAGTTTCCAATCCTTGTAATTACTTTGGGCTGCAGTTCCAAAGCTCAGTGCACGTATTACACAAGCCTAGCATATTTTGTTTTTGTGGAAATGTGGACAAAGTTTGGGATTGGAAGACCTGGACCCTATTTCCACATGTTTTTTGTGTCTGACTGGCTAATGGGAACAACTAGTATTGAGTGACAGCGAAGTAACTGAATTGTGCCAACAAAATGTCTACACTGCACGCAGCTTTCATAGATTAACGATACCTTTGTTGGATACGGACACGCTGAAGTGCTACATATGGATCCTAACTGCACCTTGCAGACCATGAGGTCTGCAGTGAACATTTCAGGATGACAACCAAAGGGGAGAAGAAACCTTATACCACCTATAATAACAATCTGATCAGTGGCAAAGACGAGCACTTTTAGTGGACGGCTGCAGCTCTCTCGCTCAATACTGGACCAATTAAAAAAGAAAATGCTTTCCCCATTAGTCACACAAAAACATTGGAAAATAGGGTCTGTTTGAAAAATATCGAATTTCCCCTTTAAGATGTTTCTTAAGCCCCTAAAACTTGGTTTCAAAAAAGTATTTCTCTATAATATTAAATATATTATATATTAAGTTCTTTTTTTATTAAAAGTTTAACACTCAAAAACTCAATAGGACTCTGAAGGCGTGGTTTTTATTGCCCAAATTTCACTGGTACCCCCACAACTGTTCCTACTAAACTCTGATTGGTGCAGGGACACATGACACCACATTTCCCAATTTAGCCCCGCCCACTGCAAACCAGTGAGAGAAGCACGAACAAAACCAGAAAATGCACAAATCTCTCGTGTGAAAATAAGAGATTTCTGAATCACTGAAGCTGATTGAGAAAAAAAGGTTTTCGGGCCCTTTAACGGTGCTAAGTGTAACGTTCAGAAAACCCTCGTTATTAACGACACCGGTGGCCATTAAGTGAACTGCAGCCTGCATCATTTTGCTCGCGTTCGCCCGCTCGCACTCAGCAGGCACGAGCAAGCATCGGCCAAAGCAGAAATACACAAGACTGAATGTGACTGACCATCATCGTGTTGATAAAATGTAGGAAATAAATAACAATCATACTTAGAATAACGCTAGCTTGCTGTTTGTAAATCACTCCATCAGCCAACAGCACGAAGCAGCCAACAGCCAACTAACACATCCACTCAGATAGTACAATAAAAAACAATTCATACACGTAAAAAGGTTTCACACAGAACCTTTTAAAAACCTCACCTGGCGTAAGGCTGCTCACAGTAGTACCAGGTGATCTGCGGGGCAGGGAACCCCTCCGCCACACAGCGTACCTGTCCATCCACCGGGCCCTCATGAGATACAATCTCAGGTTTACCTAACAAACACAAGGTAATGTCAGAATATGTCAGAGAGAAATGACAAGCTGGATATTGCTGTTATTTATTCAATTGTATTGAAGCTTAGTGAGGTGTGAATGAGGTGAGGTAGAGAGCACGACCTCATTTCACACAAAGAAAAAAGGTCAATGAAAGCCATTAAATTCCCACATGTCAAATCCTGGAGACTAATGCAATGTGGAGTCGTGAAATTCATTATGTGGCTCGAGGGAACAAAAAACATTTAAAGAAAAATCTATGACAACTTACTAATCACAAAGATGGTGAATGTGTGGTTTACTGAAGCGTCACCGTTGGAGGCTTGGAAGGTGTAAACTCCGCCCTCTGACATTTTCAGTCGCACCAGCCTCAGCTCACTGCTGTACCTACACAAAGGAATGACATTTCATAATGTAGTTATCAATGTTTAAGAATCAGCTGTAAAAATGCTTTCATAAAAAAGCCCCCATATTGTAAACCTGAGATTTCCATGTCGTTTTTGATTCGAGGTTCGTACAGCTTTTCAAGAATCAAATTTAAGCACTTTTCAAGCATTTTTAAGGTACCGAAACCAAATATTTAAAATCCTCAAAAATCCTTTATGATCACAGCTAAACTGTTACTATAAATGCAACTGTGAAAAATTAAGTTTACATCATTTATTTTTACCCACAGCAACCACTGTATATTGACACTTTGTTTATTTTACCAGCTGTTCATATGAACTTTAAAAAAAAACAGTTTACATGCATGTAACAGCGAGTACAGCAAAATCTGTATCAAACAACAAAAAGGATCAAATTTAAAACATTAAGAGATTTTTTGGTTTACATGTGTGAAGTCAAGCTTTTTTTCAATAAGTATATTCGAATTCAAGCATTTTCCAAACTTTCAAGACTTTGTACGAACCCTGTTGATTATAAAGCAGGTCTTGGTGCTATAGAAATACTGTGAAAGTATCAAAATGATCAATTTATGGAGAAATGCACACAGACCATATTCAGAAACTGCCTTTAAACGAGCCGTCAGGACTTCTGTAAAGTTCTGATGTCACAACTATGCTATATATATATAGGTAGAAACTGCCGTTACAGTCATTCCCCGGCTGCAACGATGGTGCAGAGACGCAGAGAGCACAGATGCAGAAGAACCGGAAACACTGACCAATCAGAGCAGACCGGGTTTTTTCAGGAGGGGGGCTTAAAGAAACAGGTGCTAAAACTGAGCTTTTCACACAGAGGGTGAAAAAATGTGTTTTTGAACATTAAAGCATGGAAACATGTTCTAGTAAAAAACCCAAAATACAAGTATGGACCTGAAAATGAGCAGAATATGTCCCCTTTAACAGAAGCAGATTTTCCAATGTTGCCTGACCAAGAACTTGAAATATTGAGATATTTGCATTTTACATTACAACCAGTCTTTTCTTAAGTCTCAGTTTCAGTTTCCAATTATTCTCGAGGCCAATCTAAAAATCTCTTTTTTTTTTCCCACAGCTGATGTGGATTTATTGATTTCCCACATGTATCATTTGCTGTCACATCCAATAGAAGCTTAAAGGCCATGTCCTGTTCTTCACATATCAAAAGAAATGTTTGCAACACAAAGCGAGACCTAAAATGCATTAAGCTGAACAGGCAGCCTGGGATAATATTGTGTAATATTTCTATCTGCAGCACGGAGGTAATGCTGCAGATATTTCACGGTTTCTTTTCCTGTGAAAGCCATTTTTATTCTGATAGTTCCCGTTTCACTGGACACCCCCCGAGCGTTCTTAGAATTTCAGCTGTATTTCTCAGGAATGTGTGACAAGTGCAGCTACTAGATCAGCATCTCCACTGACCTGCGGCCAAACCAGCGGTGTTAAATTCCACTGAATGAGGGTAATGAACAGTTTCATCTATGTGGTAAAACTAGAGGGCACTTAAAGCAAGTGTGTGTGTGTGTGTGTGTTTGCGCGCTGCCTCACCTGTATTCGTGGCTGTGTGTGCTGATGACGTGGTCGCTTGTGTTCCTCAGCTCGCGGCCCATGAAGCTCCAGGAGAAAATGTGCGGCTTCGGATAAGCCTCCATGTCAACGTTTAGGGGCAAACTCTCGCCTGAACGGACGTGGATGGTTTCGTTGATTGTGGGTGTTAAGTTGATGAATCCCTTTTCTGAAAAAAGTAAGGAAATGAGATATTGTTGCAAAGGATTTGCAGAAGTAAAATTGAGTCTATATTTACTGGAGTCAAATGATAATGTTAGTCCAGAGCTGTACGGGCCAGTCACAGAATAATACAACACATGCATATGAAGCCCAAAGAGATGGGGCAAAACAACATATACTGAATCACTCCACAAATAGAGTCTCATTGTTAGACCATTCTCCAGCGCTGACATAGCGTCTGGCTCCACAAGTTAACATTTCTGCGAGAGGGGAAAAAAAAAGAAAAAGATCTGGCTTGTTTTTATCTCTTAATCACAATAATCTTGGGTGGTACTAAGCCCCGGGTGCAGTAACGGTGCCCTTGCAAAATAGATAGAGGAGATAGCAGAAGGGGAGGAGACTGCTACGTGAGAGACGCACCAAATAGCAAGTTTTATTATACCCACACTGTGCATCCAGTACGCCAGACTACTCCACATATGTACATGTAAAGAAGTTAAACTTCTGGAGAATCCGTTTATTCATGAACTAAGACGAGAAGATCAACACCTCTCATATATAACAGTGGTATCAATCTTCTATTGGCAAGAAAGCAAATAAATGTGTATAAAAAATTTCAAAATTGGGATGCTAAAAAGCTGCCATCTGTAATTTTCTGAGGAGAGAAATGAAATATCAAGAAATTCAACACAGTGATTGACAGACAGGTTTCTGCTTCGGCCAGTTACATTTCCACATTTTTCTTTTTTTTTACCACTTCAAAAGTTACCAACTGCAGTTTTAAAGGCATAATATGTAACAATTTTCGAGTTATGTTTGTAACCACAACGTTGAAAGTCGGCTCAGTGAGCCAGAGAGAGGGAGAGCGAGGGTAGAGCGAGCCAGACAGCGAGTGAAGAGAGAGAGATTGTCGGTCGTTATTTCCTGCCCGATTGTGTCATGGCGGTTACAAAAGCACAACATAAACTCACAAACGGGTCGCAAAACACACCGCTGTGTGGTTTTGTGTGTGTTGTTGTTCTGCCCTCGTCCTGTACTCCTGAGGACCGGACCGCAGCTGTAGTCTTTCACCAGCACACGATGTTTGTCGTCAAATACCACCGCTTTGTATCACATTCAA
>JAOVVB010138938.1:0-12094 GCA_028570985.1 Heterobranchus longifilis
AGTGAGACCTCCTCTCCTTCACGCTGCTACAGTCATCTGTGAAACTGCGAGCGTCCAGGGTGAGTGAAACAGAGGCATCTTCTGCCTTCTGCTTAGAAGTGGTGAATTTACAGCCCAGCAACTTACTACAATGTTGTTGCACATTTCCGATTAGCATAGTTAGCATGCATTAGCTTAGAGGGCTAACTTGGCTTGTTTACTACATTATGTGAAAGTCTCCGTCAGTCTGAACGTCCCGCTGAACCCTGTTCAAAAATCTGTCAGTTTAATAAAGTGTTGCTTGATAGTCTCCATGATAAAAGGAACATGTGATGTATTTATTTTAACACTAAGTCAGTTTAATAGAGGAGACAGTGGTCTGTGGATCTGGCTGTTGACATGCTGGTTTACATGCCGTAAAGCCGTCTAACAAGCTGCGCACCTGCAATAAACTGTAATAAAACAGACTTAAACCACAGAACGAATAGTCGAATCGTCGTATTGAACTGCCAAATCCAAGTCGACTGACAAACTCGTACAAAAACTTCATACAGCCAGTTCGCACCACAGGCTTTGTGGTCTCCAAGCTCAAAACAAGATCATCGGATGTTATTTTTCTCAGTCTTTTTCTCAGTTACTATTCAGCCAGTGAAAACAGTTGTATGTCTTATACAACTGTTTTCACAGGCTGAATAGTACTCCTCATAACTAGAAAATTGACATTGATTTTCAGCAGCAAGGCAAGCACACAGTGTCTTTTTCATACTACCTCTGGGGCAATACATTTAAAATCCTACACATGGTGGCTGACCATGTAACAAATTGACTCTTCTAACAAGTGTTTCCTGTGTAACCAAAGCCTAATATATCTCATGCATCTGTCCCATAGAGCTCCACTGTTGTCCAAAAACTATTAAAAACATAAATAAGCCACACCATTGCACCGGGTAACATGTTTCATCATCACGACGAACATGGGCATTGTAGTTTATTTTGAGTCAATCCCACATACACTGTTTTGCTGCTGTAAATACTCACAAGTGCACCATATCCACAGCTGAAAATAATCCCCAACAAATACAAAATGTACTGTTTGTGTAAAGTTTGCTCAGGAATTTAGGTGTTTTTATGCACAGTATAAAACATACCTTTTAATAGTGAACTTGTTTTGGGCAATACTAGTAGACTGTTTGCAGACTGGATGCTGCAACACTACGCTTCCACTATAATCAATGAAACTGGCTACACTGGGCGTGAGAGCAGTGCATAAGTGGTGCATATATGTGCACCACTTATAATATGTATATTATATATTTATATAACAAGCATGATAGACCAGTAAATCAAATGACTGATATACAGGAAATTACTTTTGTAGTTTTGTTTTTTTAAGTTTGGTTTTGAGAGTTTCTAAAAATTCTGCAAAACACTTGAAGTTTCACAGCGCTGTGCTGTGTCCAAAAACTGAAGTCTTGTTTTGCCTGTGTGACACACAACCTGTGTGCTGCAGGTGTAGCCAGCAGCCAGTGTTGTCTCTGTGAGCCACAAGTGGATATGGCAAGAAAAGCATATTATAAACAGATATTTTATATGATATAAATGATCTGATTCTGCACTTTTGCTTTACACTTTGACAGTGAAATTTAAATATGACTCCTGCAGCTCTGCTGCTGCTGAAAACGTGGGCGCTCATACGCAACAATTAACTGAATGGGTTTTAATCCTATTTTTTAAAAAGCAAGCAGTGGTGGCGGTGGGCAAGTAATGTAATGGGTGTATATCCAAACACTGTGTAACACCTGTAACACCGACTATCGTGACAAGCCTAGTCCCCCCCAATATATATCATAATTACGTCCCTGGTGCTCTCTGTCCCATAAGCAACTGGCTCTCTGTCTACATTTGCTGATATAGTGGTACATTTCTCAGTGCATTGCTACTTGAGGAATATTTCTGTTTGTGCCCTGAGCCTTGAGCATGTATGGACGGACAGTATGGACGGATCAGGACACCTACCTGAGGCTGGGTTCAGAAGGCATGCCCCCAGAGAAAGGAAGAGGAGATGGAGGTGGATGGGAGGTGCTATGTGGCTCCTGAGGACTGTAGTCTCCTCGCTGGGAACATACATCAGCCTGATAGGACACAACAGCACGTCAGCTTCACTCAGTCCATCCACTCAGCCCAGCCGCACTGTGACAATCTCCTGTACGATGTGTGAAGAGATGCAACCGCGTGTCAGGCCTCATACTGACTCGTCCCTTCTCTCAGCTGCACTGGCCTTGACTTTGACAATTCTTATAGCTGTTCAAGGCCTTTTCGTGTACAGCACAGCGGCGGTGACAGCCACAGGCAGCTAGACTTCAGAGAAGGAAATAAACAAGCTCAGCACTTCTCAAAACAAGCTGGGAGTCCAAATTACACCAAGTCCCTCTGGTGTAGCTACAACCTTGACATAATGTGCTACACACTTGAATCTGATATCCCTCAGTCTCCTGCGAGATAATACAGCACAAGAGGGAAACAGAGGTCAGCACAGATGCACTGAAATCCAAGCTGCTCTGGATACTCTGATTGAAATACTACTCACTCACTGTGCAATAAGTCATCCCCGCTCCTCTAATATGGCTATTTTATATGAGGAAGCCTGTATGTGGTTTACAGTAAGTGTATAGGCAGGGCTGAGTGTACAACTGGCTGCTCCTGAGTGTAGTCCTCAGCAAGATCTAGTTATCGATCTGTTCATGTGTGGAGTGACCTTCAGACGCATGGCCACAGGCACTGGCTACTCACTGATGAGGGAGAGAAGGAGCTTAGCATCCTGAGTCCAACCCCAAAACAGGCCAACACATGCACCAGTTCATTTCAATAAGGTTTTAATGGTGTGGTTCTTATTATAGAGAATGAAAACCAAGCAAATGTAGGCCTACTTGAAATCAAATCTCAAAATCACACCACTAGTGCAAATCAGAACTAATAGTCCATCTCTCACTCTCTCTCTCTCTTTGTCACCATGAATGTCCTCAATATGAAGTTTTGATTGCAAATGGCATTATATTCTGCAACACATCCCATACCTTGAGATCTTTTTTTAATCTTAACTAATACATAATGAGTAAATTACTGTATTTTGTCCTCGGAAAAAGATTAAACATATCCGTAAGGTGGACATATTTAGGATGTGATAATCACAACAAGTAGGCCATTGTTCCATGCAAAACACTGTAATCTGCTGACTGAAAACAACCACAGTGGTAACTGCTGTCTTTTTACGCACAGGAAATTAGGATGGACCCACCAACAGCACAAGTAACAGGATTGGGGAGAGAAATGAAGGTTTGGGTTGCCACAGAAGCAGACAGCATTGATGCATTAACTGCCACTTTCCAAAAGCTCCCAGCTGTCAAAAGGTCTCCTAGCAACAGGCCAGCGCCTCGGTCCACAAACTATGGGGACGGAGGACAACCTCCTCCGTACGAGCAGAATAATCCTGTTGCATCCATCACATGGCGCACTCAGACAATCCACCGATTTCTACAGAGCACCTTGCGGCTTGGCAGGAATTGACTGTATTCGGCTCCCTCTTGTCTTAACATGCCACAAGCTTACGCACCTCATATGAATGTGATATGACTCAGTCCCGTCCCCTCTGGCGGCGCCTCCGTTACAAATGTCATTTAATGTCCGAGGTTGGTCTTTTGTACATCCGAGAGAGCAAAGAAGGACGCAACGGCGAGCAGATGCGCTCAGTTATCGCGGACACTTTATTGGTTACACTGTAGCACCTAAATTGTTACATTATAACCCCGCCTCTACACGGCGGTCACATGCATATGGACACAGAGGGCACACAGCGCCCCCAGGTGGATCATTGGGACACGGCACATTGTGTGAATGCCTGCATGTTTACATTCAGTATGATGGCGCCTGTAGGGGTCCTCGAGTATCTCCAGGGAGTGTACCCCACAGTCTGATTAATTTAACACCGTGCTGCTCCCCTATGTCTAATAGGCTTAGAAAACAAACCCTATTGCCTAATGATTATTTAGAATATTATGTGGCTATAATTCTTAATTAGCTGTAGGCTAGGCCTACTTCTGTTTTGATAGCATATAGGCTATTTTGTTAAGTATCCTCTGAAGGTAGGCCTTATTACTGGGTTTTAGTCCTTTCTGGAGTAAATTAAGTAGCCTTAGTAGAAAACTAGGCCCTACATACATCCTCACTCACTCATCTTCACATTTCCATTTTTTTTAAAAAGCGACAGCACCTCCTGTTGATATGGATGTTTAACAAAAAAAGGGTAAATACTGTCTAAATTAACACGCGCGTTCTTGAACAAAACCTGAAACCAAACTGATGTGCCACATTTTAGTTTCACAATACTGACTTTCAAAAAGTCATTGTCATTTCCCTGTCATTTTTATCTTGCATTGTTGTCCCATCTTTCATCTGTCCATCTGCACACATGCGGCGTTCAAGTGCTGCCGTCAATCCCCACTTCTACTGCTGTTGGTTTATTCAAGTTTTCCTTTGCATTGAGATAAGTTAATATTCTGTTCGGAATGTAAGAATGATATGTCTTTTTAACTAAATAAATGTGATTGATATTTCACAATTGTTGTTTTCCGTCAGAGCGGTGTAACATCAGACAAAAGTATCTATCAAGCGCTCACATCGGTTCACAAAGTAATATTTCGACATTTCCAGTCGTACCTGAAGGCAGCACACTTCACAGCAGCCGGATAAGAAAAGACGGAGGATTGTGTCGGAGCTTGTCGCAGGCACCACGCTACCAAACTCTCCACAGAATTGCTCCAACGAGCATCCATGTAGTCCACTGTTACACGAACTCCTGGGCTGTTGGGGGTGAGTGCTTGTGTTTCGTTTTTCCCTCATAGTTTTTGTTTACTTTCTCGTACCAAAGTTGTTTCGGGCCCCCGTCCCATGGCAGTGACCGAGGCAGGGATGTTTACTGTACTCTCTCACCGCATTTGGCGTCTAATTTACGGGAAAACTGCTTTCCTGCCCGCGATAGACTCTCTCTACTCTTAAAAATACTTCGGCCTACATTCAGCGATATGCTAAGTCCTGAAGTGGTGATAGGAACTTATTCGTGTTGTTTTTACTAACCTGTACTGAAGTGGTGTTGGTGCAACGTGTCAAATACTTGCGTTGCTAACTTATTGTCTCTTTAATCAGTGCTAATATGCTAACCGAAAAGTTCCTGCTAATCAACCAAAATGATGTATTCCACGATTATTTCAGTGCTGCTCTAGGAACTTACATGCCTATAATCTGCAATGGAGATAGTTGAATGTGGTTACTTACATATAAACAGTGATGTGGTAATATTAGATAAACTCTTACCACCAGTGATGATATCAGCATCAATCATCACGAATTCAAACACCCACATAAACAATTCATGTCCTCATTCTTAAAAGACCATATCTTTATATAAAAGGTGTATGTTATAAAACACGTGCATGTGTTAGTATACAGAAAATAACCAGAACTAATTTCAAAAACAACCTGTGTGGGCCTCTGTGAAAACCTAAAGCCACTGATACTTTGCTTTTGTATTTGCTGGAAAGGTATTGGCCTGCATTCTGTCAGACTAATTCTTAGTTTCTTATTTGAGTGCGTGTGTGAGACACTTTAATGTGAAGTTTAATGTGCATCAACAAGCTGAGACTCATTCTACTGAATCAGCCTGGATCTTTAGCATTCCTCACCCAGTGTAAATGCATGCACTTAAAGTGAGCACAAGGATTGACTGGATTTTGGTCCCCTTAATTCCATCTGACTGATGTGTCTCTAAACAGTCCCAAACTGGAGCCTGAGGACATCAAGGGACCTGTAAGGGTGCCCAGAAAATGCTTGATTCATTTTAATTTGCTGAGCTTAATTTGACCCTTTAGATGATCGCACAATGAGAGGTTGTGTGATAGACTGCTTTGATGATGATAGGGCTTCAGTCTGTCTCTGCTCTGCAATTCTGTAGTAATTAAATACAGTAATAACCACTTACAAAAAATATGCTCAGCTGAGGTTCATGAGATGTGGGTTGTGGTCCAAAATGAGCCTCTGAAGATAAGTTTTAGTCGTTGTGGAGCCGAAAGTATAAACACATTTTGATATAAATGCTTTATGTTAAGGGATGTGGAATTCCTATCTGTGACCCAGAGGCACACGCTAACCAATGATGGGAACGTTTTACCTGCTGCTACGCCCACTGGCTCCACTGAGATGACCCCAGGAGGAGTGAAATGTGGATGACGGCGTGAGCCAGGGGAACTCAACGCTTGGGCCAAGATATCCTTCCACTGAGCCAAAAAGAAACCTGTTCTAGTTTACACAAAAAAAACATACACTCACTCCCAATCAGCCGTCGCCATGCCGATGCCAGGACCGCTGTGGGCGTGCCTGGCTCTGATATGGGTGGGAAGCTGCAGTGCCCACAGCCTGTTTACCTGCGAGCCCATCAAAGTGCATCGGTGCTTGGGGATGCCCTACAACATGACCTTCTTTCCCAACATGATGGAGCACTACGACCAAGATATTGCAGCCAGTAATATGGAGGTGAGTCCTCATAACATTGCATACATGAGTTTGCTGATACACTGTATTGTAGAGCTATGATCGCCCCAAAAATCACAGTTACATTTTATAATTCACACACATTTTATGTGTTGTTTGGTTAAGACTTTTCTTAATCAGTCCTTAATTTAAATACCCAATGTGTTACACATTTTGTTCAAACCTGCAGAACTTTATTTTATGTTCTAGTGGAGGTCCCAACGTTTCCAAAGAACATATCAAATATGTTAGATTGAATTTGGGGGAAAATGTTTATTGAGCTTCAACAATGAACTGAAACACACAGATACCAAATATATCTGTTTGGAATAAGTTGCTTTTCCCAACCTTTAAGATCTCCAACAGACACATTTTAAAGCATGTACAAATACTCTGCTATGATTAATATTTTGTTTAACATGGTTTTCCCCACAAAAAAGTAGAAAAGAAACAAGAAAAAGCATAGGAAGCACATCTACTCTTCTCCCTCATTAAGAAATTCTGCCCACCATCACTGCCATAGTTATGCTACTCACACGTGATTTTTTTTTCTTTTCAGCAACATGTGATTTGATTGGTTCCTTGGTACATATGATAACCTGTCTGTCTGAATCTGGATTTGTGAGACTGTTCACTGCAGTTTGACGGCAGACGCATGGCCACAGGCTCATTTCACTCATGATATCTCTTGTAACGCATAAAAAACACCATATAGGCATTTTAACATGGTTAAAAATGTGATTTCTTTAAAGTGCTGTAAGGGGGGACAGGGGGGGACACTTTATGTTAAGGGTTTCACAGCTGCTGACCCACCGTTTAAAGAATTTCATTAGTCTGGGTTTCCATGGAGAGTTATAATTATATTGGCCTGTGATGGGAAAAAGCTTCCTCTGCTTGTAAATAAAATTATAATTCAAGTCACTTTGAATATCATCTAAAAAATAATTGCTATGATTAGTGCTATTATTAGTGCTGTTAGTGGCTCCAGTCTATAAATGTCTGTGTCCGTCAGCCTTCATAAGCGCATATTGATTGAACCATAATTACCATTTTATAATGGCCATCAACAGGCACACGTAATTCACCAGCCACAGTTTGTCCACAAATCATGCCTGGCTGTTATAGAGCACTATCTAGTAAATAAACTGCTGAAATGTTGTAATGTGAACATGATAACTATGAATCTGGATACTCGATTTGAATTCTCGGTTGGCATGAATAATGGGTTTTAAAAACTAGACATCATTGCCACATTGAAATGTGACAGGAGATTATTGTGGAAGAAGGAATGTCTTCTCAGTGAAACTGCACATGAAGCTTCTTTTAACAAGAAAAGTAGATTTAAGAAAGACGGACATTCTTATTGATGGCACTGTACACAAGAGTAGTTCGGTCTGGGAGTTGTTTAGCACACTTTTCTCTGCAGCTGAAGTTGTCTCACAATAAAATCAACAGGATTATCCCTAAAATGAAGACACAGGCACTGCTCTAAACAGGAGTCACTATTTATAGCAATAGTTTAAATTGAATTTGTGCAAGGCAGTTTTGCACATTAGCAGTCCCAGGGAGGATCATGTTTTTGTTTTTTGTTTTTTTACCATGTAGGTATGTAAGTATGTTTACCAAGAACTATGTGGGGTGATGTCACTAAATTTTCAGTCTGGCTGTTCTGTGGTGCTTTATATAAAAGGAAGATGAAGAGATGCAAAAGACAAGTTGATTCCTGAGTGCTCACTGTCTGTTGTTGAGCAGATGTGTTTCATTTTGCTCCTAAAGTTGAACTGAAATTACCTTCCATGTTTGCCAAGAAATCGGGATAGAGCTGGGGCAACTACATCACGGCGCATTGCATTGTGGTCTGGATCGCCCCGGGGACCACCATGTTGCTGGGTATACAGATCTGCAGCAGACAGTGCTGTATTTCTTGGATTTATTCATTGTCAACCACAGGCACATAGTGACAACAAACACAAGACACACAGAGATGGTAATAAAACATTAATGTAGTGAATCAGCTCTGATCTAAAAGCTAACGGTGCTTGATTAGCACTCTGGCAACGTGTTTTACTGCACAGACCAAATGATATTTGATACGGAGTATGTATGGACTCTGGCTCAGTGCGGCCTGCGTACCCGTAAGTCACACAATGCATTGTGTTTCTCACTGCCGCTGATGTCACGACACCCTGCTCTATATACTGTATGTCCTTGGTGTTTGTTTTTACTTGTGTACTTATTTGGTCAAAATTGTAATCACAAAAAAGAAGAAATTTAAAGAGCCCCTCCCATGAAAATCAAGTTTTTAACCATGTTAATATGTCTATATGGTGTTTTTTATTTGCTACAAGACATATCATGAGTGAAATGAGCCTTGAAACTGCAGCGTGCCAACAACAGTCTCAAAAATCTGGATTTAGAAAGCCAGGTTTTGTGACATCATATGTACCAAGGAACCAATAAAATCCAGAATTTCTTAATGAGGGAGAAGAGTAGATGTGTTTCCCCCTTTTCAGAGTTAAAAAAATGTTTGTGGGGAAAACCATGTTAAATAAAATATTAATCATAGAGTATTTTTGCATACTTTAAAATCTTCAAGATCTTTAAATAAAAACATTAAGGGAAAAAGAGCAGCAACACTATTTCCCACAGCAAATGACATGCTGTGTATTGAAAGCTATTGATGAGGCGATCACCTGCTAACTAACCTGATTACAAGACGAGATGCGTCAGGATTTGCTGAACTGTTTCCTTGGGGAAACCCTGCAGTCCTTATTTTATCATGTCTAATAAATTGCCCTGATGATATTTTCATGCATGTTAAGTTCTCTTGCTGCACCACAGTCAGTGTATAATGCTTCATATTTCCATGTCAGTCATTATGAGACCTGCTGGTTCATTGGTGCCTCATGGTCTCTCCTCACCTCATCGTCTATCAGTCAGCACTGTAGGGCTGCCGCCTATTAGTCGATTAGTCGATTAATCGGTCGTTTTGGTCGTAGTCGACTCAGATTTCTTTAGTCGATTAGTCATTTTTTATGCATTTTTCATGCTGAATAACTTCTGAGCACATCTCTGATGAACACAAAGATTTAAAGTGGTGCTTTTTCACCATTCTTTGTGGAGAAACTCCGTTTTTCACAGATTAAATCAACTAATCGATGAGTGTTAGTCGACTAAGGATTTCTGTAGTGGAGGACAGCCCTACAGCACAGTCCATCCCTCCCCTGCCCTCTCCCATTGGTTTAAATCTGTCCCATCCTATTTGTGATTGGTTGTGAATGTTTTTTCGCCGCTCTAAAGGTTTATGTAGGACTGGTAGGACGCAGACCCCCGGTTACACTTGTTATTTTCAGTGGGACTTTTGTGTTGTAGCTGGAAAATCTAATGAAGAAGTTAAACATGTCCTGACAGAGTCACTGTTTGAAATGATTTACGTGTTTTACTACAATTAGAGCTAAATCTCCCACTTTTTAACATGTTGCCAACTTTAGGGAGATCAGGCTTAAATCTCATGTTGATAGTAGCACACTTCCACTTTATGTCTGATCTAGTTATATTCATCTATCTGTCCACATTACCTTTCTGTGCGTCTCCTCCCCACCTCTTCTCATTACTCACGCGCTTACTGTGGAGGGAAATATATCCAGACCGACGAAATCTGATGACCGTGGCAGCCTGAAATCAGAATTCTGTGTTTTAATGCCTTTTTTATTTACACCTACTGCTGTGCTTGTGATGTTAAAGGTCACTTAAAGTGTTGAGTGTAACTGGGGCCACTTAGCATACTGATGTATTGACATCCTTTCTTCCTTCCTTCCTTTCTTTCCTCCTTCTTTCCTCCCTTCTGTTTGTCTCTTTTACACCATCCATCCAATCATCCATCCGTTTTTTGCTCCCTTATTTCCTGATTTGATCCCTGCTCCTCTGCAGTGATAAGGACCTGCTAAGTCAGACCAGAACGCTTGCTATGTCATTTGTTAAGTGTGCCAGCACAGACACAGAGCACCAGTACAAGCTAGTCAAGGACATCTCCTTCTGAGGACGCACATACCGGCGCCAAAATCGCAGACACACGATTGCTTACGAGTGAATTAATAAACAGACTTAACTTCTAGGAACATATTCCTGTTTTCTTGCACACAATATTCAGATGGTTTAATGGCCCGGAGAGCAGCCACAGAAATCAGGTGAAACTGGAATGCATGGTTTGGTCCTTTAGTTCACTGAAACATCATCATCACCAGCAGAGTGCTGGGATTCATCGAGGCCACTACCAACACGTTTCATGATCTTTAGTTAAATCCTCCTCAAACAACTTTGCTGGGTTTGTGCTAAACGCGTTTCCTCTGAATGTCCTGGTAAGAGAACTGTCTGAATATTACGTCAGTTGTACTTTAATGGAAACATTTTGAATTAATCGTACAGTACTTTATCTATTCGCACACACACATGCACACACACACACACACACACACTCCTGTCTCCAGTAGTCAGTTTATATGCAGTAACACTGACAGTAAGATAGTTGACTCTGAGATGTAATCTCGGGTCGTTGTTGTTGTTCACATTGAGTTAGGAGGAGTGTAGCGGGTTTTCCCTCTCGTATCACAACTACTTTATCTGGCAGCACCCAGAGCCACTAGTTAACAGAGTTGAGTCACTGTAGTATTTAGGGACTGTATGAAAATGATTGGGCTGGGAAGGAGGTAGCTAAACAGTCTGTTTCACCTTTTAAAAAAAAGTAAGACCCTTTCCAGCGTTAGTAATATTTTCTTTCTTAGTCCAATTCATTTTTCCATTAATAACTAAAATTGCACAAAGAATGTAAGATGGTGTACTGCGATAAAACATAATTTTCATATAGCTAGCAAATTGCAAACATAAGCGAAGTGACAAACGACATGCTCTCTGGAGCGATAACAGTCACTAAAGACTCTCCCACTACTCTCCCGAAAAGTTTAGACTCCCGTCCCCTCAGCAAAAAGAAAAAAATGCGTGCGTGCTGGTGGCTCAGTGGTAGAGCACGTGCCCCATATTATAGAGGCTCGCAGCCCTTTGCTGCATGTCGTCCCCTCTCTCTCACCCCTTTCCTCTACCTTTGACTGTACTACCAATAAAGGCAAAAAAGAAGAAAAAAAAAGCATAACCTTCCCTTTTTTCTGAACTCACCCCCGGCCTCTAATCATTTTCTTACAGTCCCTTAGCGGCATTCATGTTGGCTCTGCAGAGATTGTTGATTACGATTCTGTGCTTGGCCGTCTTTTTACCTTATTGCAGCCGACTGTTTAAAGCGAGAGCAGGACCGTGAATTAAAAACTATCATAGACGAGCTGTTTCTACAGCTGCCTGCATTTCAGCACAGTCAGTCAGTGGTGTTCGCTGCAGATGTTTAGTCAGACAGGAGTTTGCTTGTGCATCCTCCTGCTTTTAATGTGTTGCCAGTTTGCTCTGCATGTGTTGCACCTCCTGACCTGCTTCTGACTGGCCGTGTCTGAAATCAGTCCCCTGCTCACTCACACACTACTCTCTTTATAAT
>JAOVVB010138955.1:0-12094 GCA_028570985.1 Heterobranchus longifilis
AGTGTTTGTTTTTATTTGGGAGAAGTTTGCAACCAAAATCTGTTGAATTATCTTCTTGTCCCTGGAGACCACCGTAGTTTGTGCATTTCTCTGAACAGGAGCGGTGAGCGGGATAGTGTTTACATCTAGAACCTCAACACTAGATGCTGCATAATTGATAAATTGATTTTTTGGCCACTTGGAGGCAGTGCAACAAGCTGTAAACACAGTTATATTATGACCTTATGAAGTTTAACATGTCAATAAGCAGTTTCCTATTTCTGCGACAGGACCCCGGGCTCACCTTTGTTTTCCGTGCTCTGCCGTAAAATCAAAATAATGAGCTGATAGATGTTGAACACTCTTTAAAGCTGACGAGATCTGCAGTCAGCTGAGAATTCTCTGTGGGTTCATCACTTTGAGTGGCCCCTTTCACATAACAAGTAGTCATCTATTGTTAATATAAAATATTGATTAGTAGGCTACACCTTTAAAGTTTTCCTGACACATAAAGACTTTGTTGTTCACTCCCTATGGATTTAAGATCTGTGGACACTTTTAAAAAGCAGCAGAAAACCCATCTGTTTAGGCTTGCTTTCACTTAGTTTTTGAGTGTATTGTATGCATTTGGCTTGATGTATTCTGTATTTCCTATCTGTTGTTGCCTTGTATTTCACCTGCTGTTTTTTATTTATATTTGTATTGTTATTATTATTTGTTGAAATGTCCCTGTAGCCTGGTGTGTAGTTATTGGCCAAACTTGACGAACCCTTGAGATAAGAGCTTGGGGCAACATTGAGTTTGTTTCCAGGAGGTTTTCTTTGATGTTTCAGGATTGATGATATGAATACAGTATATGTATATATCATATGGCAATATGGTGTTGAGATGCAAGCAATACCAAGCACCTATACATGCTGTGAAAGACAACTTGCTGGGAGCAGACAGATTTCCTGTCTTCTCTGCCACTGCTTCCTCTGACTCTGATGAAGACATGCTTTATATTAAAACTGCAGACCTCATCACTCCAGATGTTATACTATATTGCAACAAGCCACCCTTCAAATTGGTTGATCTTCCATGTCAGTTTGTCAGCACTCAGCTCCTCCAGACTGCCTGGTCACTCTCATTTTAAAAAGTTGACCCAACTTGTCATTTCATTTCCCGCAGACATGCAGCACATTAATATCCTCCCACTCACTCTGCATTTGCCTGAGGATGATTACAAAGCTTACCTCTCAATCACGGGACGCTAATGACTGCGGCCAGGCGTGATCAGGTGATTGATAGGTGGCATTTAGGCGTGATGGAGCCCAATGTCCTCTCACCGGGGGCCCGCAGGGAGGAGAGCGAGCCACAACCTTTCAATAATCGAAAGCCTCTCGCCCGGTGAAAGGCTGATCCTTTTGTTCTAATTAACCCGTGAAATGAGTTCAGCGGCTCTCTCTCTACCCGCGGCGTAAACGCTCTAATAGTCTGTGAACGGGCGAGTGAGGAGAAGAATGCCAAGAGGTGGAAGGTCCGCCGGGCGATTTCCAACAGATGCTCTCTGTCTCTGATAGCATTAGCATCAAGAGAGAGGGACATCAGCCACAGTTTGATTTGAAGGGTATTAACTAAAATGAGACTTTGTAGAAGTCACAAAAGCAAGTCACTGTTGGATATTACCAACTTTAGGAAACTTCCTGAGTCCTTTAGCAGCACCCAGGGGTGAGAGGTAATTAAACAAATGCTCCCATGAATTTAAGTAGCTTTTTCATGAACTTTACTTTTTTAAGGACATTCTGAGACCAGTAATCCTGCTTCTACTTACACAGAGTCGGTGTTTCTGTAATTATCACCACTCATGACAAACTAGAAATGGTTTTTAACCCTCATGTTTAGTTGACACTGCCTTTACTTCCTCATTGGTCGGGGTCCCACAGACCCCACTAATGTATTTGTAAAAAATAATAGAAATAACTGCAAAATGAACCATTTTCCCCTTGAAATATTGGTGCTTGGTCCGTTTTCAAGCAGGAAAAATGGCGGCCTAGTCACAAACTTTTTCAAATTACAATGAAACAGTACACTCAAATGTGTTTCTGAAATACAGAAACAGAATTTTGTGAGCCTGGTGCGTTGTGCTGGACAGTGATGCTCTTCTGTAATTCATCATATCAATATGAGATTTTGGTTGTGATTGGCCCTTCACTGTTCTCTTCAGCTGGAAATCTGTCTGAATATGTGGGGGACCAGACCGATCTGCCAGAGCAAATAAAACCATGAGCGTGGCAGATTCGACCCCTTCCCAGGCTAGCCGGATGCCACACACACACATGCACACACACACACACACACACGCCAGATAGGCAAATATCAAACCTAGCCTTACAGAAACAACTCCCTCAGATCCTGACTAACCCAAACTATACCTATCTTCTGAAGCAGCCAGAGATCTGAAACACCTTCCTACACCAGAGAACTTTATCCCTGCCCAGGATCACTCTGTAAAAAAGAATTACAAAATAATGAACTAGTTCTGGGGCACCCCGGTCGCTCACCTGGTAGAATTTAGGCCCCATATACAAAATCTTAGCAGCAGCCCGGGTTTGTTTCTGACCTGCGGCACTTTGCTAAATGTCCTCCCCTATCTCTCCCCCCTTTTCTGTCTATCTTGGACTGTACTATATAATAAAGGCAAAAAAGTAAAAAATAATAATACAAATAAACAAATAAATATAAGATGGAAAGGCTGAGACAGCCCAGCCGGAGACTCACCTGCTTAATGAAGGCAAGACAATGGACACAAACAGTACTTGTCATGTTAGTCACTAGAAATAATATTAACACAAAGCAACACTGGCATATACAATAAATCAGTTTATCGATCTCCTTTTTCAATCCCGGACGAGCCCCCAAATAACGGCCGGAACACCTTATTAAACCTCCATGCGGTGAAAACTATTGACACAATCTGGGCTGCACATTTAAAGTTTCAGAATGATAACAATGAATATAAGGCAGTGGTATACACCAAATAAGGGAATATTTCATGTTTTATATGTTATATGGGCTATACATAAACAAAAATATAACTTTTGTCAGACACCATCATGTTATGGATGTTTGGGATCATCACTGCTAATTTTATAGGCTGGTGATAGAGTAACTGTCAGCTGGTTTTCATGTTTTGTAGCCAAAAATGGATAAATGCAGCATTAATGGGCTAATGAAACCGTCAAGAGACTCATTTGCAGAAGTGAAAGTAGTCTGATGTTAATTTGTTAGAATGTCACAGTCTTTAAGTTGTCACCTGCAGTATATTTTTTTGCTGTGGAGGGTTGAATTTATTCGCACTTCATACAGATAACTTGAGGTTTCCTCCTTTTTATTTTACAGCACGCATTTGCACACAGACAGAAGCAGCAGCTGCAGAACAGGAGCTTACTAAACCATAAAACCCCACTGATCCTTGATAGTTTTGATATTCTGGTGTTTTTCTGCACCACCAAACCCCACTGAGCTTGTATCTATTTCTGCAGACGGGAAGCAGCGAAGGACTCGCAGAAAAAAGAGAGAGGAAGGGTGGAAAAACAAAACAAATTCGCCGACATGATGCCTGAGGCGGAGAGGCTCTGCAGGCAGACCGACTCTCCTTCATCTTCCTGCCGAACTGAGGAGAGGATTTTCAAACGCCGTCAGAAGCAGAGGGCATCCCCGCTAACAGGGAAGAGGGCCGGCGGCGACGCTGTCAGTCAACATGCGATCCGAAGCGGCTCATCTGTCCGCGTGTACAGCTTTATATTTATACCGTGTTACTGTAAGAAGGCCTGTGGGTCCCTTGACAACACTACAATATGTGCATGTTTGTGTGTGTAGGTGTGTGTAGGAAATGAGACAACTTACTGTAGGTGTTAAAAACAACATCCTACCAAACTGCATGAGGCATCATTCCACAAGTGTGAAACCTTAAAGGTCCTGTCAATCACCTCGTAGTTTACAGATTTATCAACAAATCCTCCAAAAGAAACGACAATATGCATCGTTGCAATCTGCATTTACATTGACATATAGTAATTCTAACTCTCCTCCGAATGCACAAGTTTTTTTTTTTCGGCATTGGTGGATTTACTCAAGTTCTATACTTAAGTACTTTTTTTTTCGGTACTTGTACTTTACTTGAATATTTCCATTTTATACCACTTATTGTATTGTAATATTAAGGCAATATTGCAGTTTTTACCCCACTATATTTATCTAATATTAGTTGTCAGATTATTAATACAGAATATAAATAAACTAAAAGATTGTGATGTATTAAGATACTCAGCAGTATATAAAATAGTTAAAATCAGTAATTGTACAATTATATAATGATTCTGAAATGGATAATGAGTATGCCTGATGCTGATACTTTTTATTTTTTACTTAAATAAGATTTTGAATGCAGGACTTGTACTTGTAACAGAGTATTTCTACACTGTAATATTACTGCTTTTACTTAAGTAAAATATCTGAGTACTACTTCCACCACTGCTTTTCAGTTTTATAGCCTTTTGTGACTTGTTGCCTTTGGGGGAAGTGTTTGCTCACACAGTGTAACACAGAAGTGTTTGAAATGTTCCTTATCTTTATAATGAAAATAGTTTACCAAAGTTGCAAGTTTGCAAAATGTAACCTCAGTCCCCAGCAGGAGGATTGGGTCTGTCTTTGACACTTGCACTACTGTCTGTTCAAAATAAATGAAAACGGATCCTTATGCATTCAGCTTTGTGACTTCTGTGTACTGTTACACTTTATCTTATTGATTTTAATGTAATGAACCTTTTTTTGGTGGTTGTTTTATTTATTCCATTTATTCCCTACTGTATAAGTCTTGAACAACATGACAATGTTTTGTATTGGATACAGATGGTTAAACATTGTCCCCCATGACACATTTTATGAGCTACAGAAAATATTTGGGGAAATAAACTGAAGTTAAGACTTGGTAAAGACAAGCTGAAGTTCTGTTGGCTCTTGAGTACAGAGATGCTGTGTACAAATATACAAACATACCTCTCTTCCCAATGGCTATGCAGTGTAGAGTCTTTGGTTGCCATGGAGCTCTGAGGTTATTCACTAACTGCACTCCCTGAACCTTTTATTTTGTGAGAAGTTTGGCTGACCTTCACGTTTCTCATGCTGGGGTGTTTTATTTATGATCTGTACAGACAGTAAGTACGTCGGTATGACGTTTAGGGTGACAATTTGGACACTTCTTTCCAATAATGATTGGCTGATTAGCACCAGGTGTTGAGATCGCAGTCAAAGAAAGAGAAAGAAGATTGAGTGTTTGTCGCACGACCAAAGATTGAGACACCATGATAGGGTTTGATTTTGTTAGTGAAGTTTGTAAAACTTGATTGTGGGAAGTTGCTGCTTTCCAACACCTACAACACATTCATAATGCATTTTAAACCATAGACTGTTTCTAAAGATGGACGACATGACAGCACCCAAAAAGTGAAGCCAAAACATCTGGATCGCCCAGTATAGGTCATAATTCTAAGTAAAGTAGGCCTCAACGTCAAATAACTTTTTCCCAAAGATGGTTTCTCATTTGCCATTTTATGTAGTTCTTATCATGCTGATGTTTATTCAAGAGTTCATTTTTATGATAAGTTTGGTTGTAATTAGTTATTTGATGCTATATAAATGGGGTGAACTATCTTGATTGACAGCTGTGATTGACTCACGATTGGTCAGGCGAGTGTAGGGGCGGGACTTCAATAGCGCCCGATCACTACTCCGCTACTTTAGACAGAACGACAGCACTTCTGTCTTGATTCTTTGTTACATTTTCCTCCAGTTTTTCCTCCTTTTCCTTTCTGTACAGTTGTGAAGTCACAAGTTAGCTCGAAGAGCAGACCACTCCATTATTGAGCGATTCATACTCCAGCAAAGCAGGGTTACATAAAAATGGATGGTGCAACATAACAGCCAGACGGTTCTCATTCCCAGTTCGTCAAAAACAACGTTTTGTCTCTGCCCTCTGCGTCTGATACCGACACTAAGGCACCCTTTAGCGTCTGTATGAGATGCCCCAGGCTTTCAACTAACTCCAGTGTAGTCTCTGTTTGTATCTCCTTACAAAAATCACAATCGTCTTGAGCAGTGCCACACCTCGATGATGCCTCTGCAAAATTGCGTCGGAAGGGAACCCATTTCGGTGGAACACCTTCACGAAAATGTTGTAAATATATTCTTTGTAGATCTTTACAATCATTCACAGAGCAGGCCTGCCTTATTGCACAATCCAGATCTTCAAAACTTGTCATTTTCAGCGTGTAGGTTGATAACTCGGAGGTTGTTGTTGTTTCCGTACTGAAGGGACTTTGAGAATGGGAACACAGACTTCCTAGAGAGGATGTAAGGCTTTCTTTATCCAGGCACTGTTCACATACATGTAGTAAGCCAGACTATATTAAATGCAACATGCAGGGAAAAGGAAACTAAGTTAGGGGTCGACAGGCCTTGGCTATCACGAGCCAGGTTAGCACAGGCTAACTTAGCATGGCTTCTGTAGCAGAGAGAACTAGTAGCTACTAGTCTAGCCTAGTTCTAGTTATAGTCCCACATCCTTAACAATTGTCCTTAAGAGGAGTCTTCACAATAAATAATGTACTGAAACCTAAGAGTGCATGATATTTTTGCCATGCATCTTGTGTTTTCGACAGGATTCTGCAGATGCAACATCCTGTTTTAACACAAAACTGTTGTAATGTTCTTTTGTGAAATGTCACAGTACGAGGGCGGACATGAGAGCTAGAAATCTTCCTCTCTCCCCCTTTTTCTCCGTTGCACACAAGAGCGACCTCAGCGTGGCCTTCTCAGCATGAGTACCTTTCACTAACTGATGAGACCCAGTTAGCCCGTGGCATTGAGGTGTAATGAAAGGTGAAATAGTGTTACTCTCCAACATGAGGTTGTAATTGACTCTCCATCATCTCCCTCTCCTGTCCTCATTAAAGCATACAGCATGAACAGGTACTGTGACACCTCCGGCCCGGGGGCCACACAGCCAGAACTACGGAGCATAAAGCCCCATTCAATCCCTCACCCCAAGTAAGCCACAGACGGACCGGCTTTGCCTGCACAGCCTCACATATCTCCGCCTCTGCAGGGGGAGGGGGAGGAGGAATTAGAATCCAATATCTGCACACTGTATGGTGATAGCATCATCTTGGATACTGATAACATCCCATTTTACAGAGATAGCATCAGATGGAGCAGGGATATCACTGCATGGAGGGATGAAGATTGGGTGCTATCTTGGGAGATTGCTGCTGTGCTGCTCTAGCTGTGGGGTTTTAACCATGACGACTCCAGGCCGAGGTTAGCTTGAAGTTTGGTCATTTTCAGGAGAAAGGAAATGAAAGGGTGGGTGGCACAAAACCGGATAATGGCGCCCTATTCCAGAGGATTTTTTTTTTTTTTTAGCTTGGGGCTAGAGGATGACAAGGGGAAGAATTCACATGCAGCAGAAGTTTATCAGAGGAGTTTCACATTCTCTATTTTGCTTGGGGTGTTAACTGTTCAGAATGGCAGAAATAAATTAGCTACCCTGAAACTCAAAGACTGTGCTGTATTTCTCCCTTTCATCGACCTCTTTCTCTGAAAAAAAAAAAAAAAGACAAAGGCTGTAACCAGACTGAGCTTCTGTCCCATCCATTATTACAGCCGTTAAGTGGATATTAGCATTAAAAATAAATGCCTTTT
The DNA here is from genome assembly GCA_028570985.1 of Heterobranchus longifilis. Lineage (NCBI taxonomy): Eukaryota > Metazoa > Chordata > Actinopteri > Siluriformes > Clariidae > Heterobranchus > Heterobranchus longifilis. The sequence goes on from JAOVVB010138955.1 coordinate 7,723, forward strand.
AATGAATACACTGCACTGAAAAGGTTTCACTTGGCCTGTTTCAAAATGCATCAAGAGTCATTGAGAGAAAGCACTCCGTGAAAAAGCCCAAACTCAGCAGTTGATCGACGCTAAAGCCCCACTGTTAGAAAATCTGGTGCCCTATTATAACAGTTAGGGACATCATGAGTTCAGCAAAACAAGCCCCAAAGTTAAATAAGTTATGATTATAAATTAGATGGAGCGAAGTTTTTCGAATTCTGTGTCACTCTCCTCCAGTGCTCTGGATCCCCTCATGCAAATACAAAGCAAGCTGGCTTATGGCGACCTCAGCAGAATTCAATATTCCCCCAGCTTATACCCCCAGTCATTTTCCTTTGCCTTTTGTGTAAAGAGCTTTGAGTTTTAGGAAAGCGCAGTATCAATAAGTGCATTGTTGGAGTGACACTAAGAAGTGGGTATTCAAATAACTCTTCATATTTTCAAAAGGAAAGTGCTGCTGTTTGTTTCACGAGGGCAGCGGACCACGTTATTGGCGAGCTTTCAACTCACCCTGTACCCTGAAGCTATTTTCATTCCTCCACTCCTTTGACTTTTCACATCTGAGCACCTCTACCCACAGGGGGAGTCCTGAAGTATGCCTGGTGAGAACAGTTTGACCCTCTTCACTCTCTTCAGTGCAATGCAAATACTCTTGATCTGAGAGGAGCTGGCGGATTTCAGCAATATGATAATTGCTGCTCCTAGCCCACTTGCAGCCTGGCGGAGGTTTTTTTTTTTTTTTTTTGCTCCTTTCTCGTTCCTCAGCTGAAACTCACAAGGTGCTCAGAAATATACGTTGGGGAATAAGTCATGCACCACCCAGCCACTGTTTATGGGGCAGAGCTGTGTTATTCATTGCTGTCTCTTGCAATTGTGCACATATATTATTACCATGAAATGTAAATGAGGTCTGGGGCTGTATTACAGAAAATCCTTAACTGTTTGGTAACCATGGTAATTAGGGTTAGGACCTGAACAGTTCCTGTCCTAACTTAAAAAGTGTGTTACACATCTTAACTTCCTAAAATCAAATAAACACTCCTAATTTAGGATAACTACAGCTGTCCTAAGGTTCACTCTTCCATTGATAATCTGTGAGTATTTAGGATTTCCTAACCTGAGATAAGAGGATTTGCTTCTGTAATACCAAATTTGGAAAAAAAAAATCATATCTTGGACTCTTCCTATCTTAAGTCTTAAGTTAGAGTCTAAAATATGATTTTTTTTTAAGACTTAAGAAAGGACGTTTCTGTAATACGGCCCCTGGTTTTCATGTTTCACCTCGCATAGTTGTGCGGAGGAGTTGTGCACATTTTGCATATTCTCTTTCTTTTAAAATAAAACATTAAAAACATGACACCACTTAGTTCCACGGGGAAAAAGCAGAGTCGACAAAATAATAACGCCATTCCTTTTTAAATCAGACATCCCAATAGAAAGATAAACATTTGCTTACAAGTAAAGATGAAGCTCGTTTAGATTAGTATCCAACTGAAAATCCCAGCAGTGTTTGAGACCGCACATGCTGCGATGTCACGGCAAGAGCTAATTAAAATGCGCCCAGTGTCTGTTGTTATGCAGGGATCATATGCCGGGGCACGCGTCTTCGGTGAATCTCCCATAATGCCTGCTGTGACGTTTCCCTCTCCCCAATAACAGACTGGTTTCTAATTGCTTGCCATCTTTTCTTTTTCGGGACTGATGGTGGTCTGTGCCGCTCGGTGGTGCAGCCAAGTGTGGCTGAGCATGACAATCAAGCCATCAGAAGGAGCACCAGGGGTCCAAATCACAAATTGTGAGTGCAAAGACTCTACAGGTCTATATTAGAAAATACTGGCCTTCGTAAAAAACTGGCTGAGGATATAAAACCCTCCACAGGTCTTTGAAATTGAACTAAAAAAAAGAAGAAATCAGCTTTTATTTGCAGCATTGCCAACTATTTTCCAGTGAAAGTGGGTAGTATTAGCTCCAAACGTCGCTAAATATTGATGATGTCGTTGCCCATGCGCTCAACATGGCATTCAACTGTTCTGTGACAAAGTAATTTTGTAAACAGTGCTATGTAAATAAATCTTGACTGATGGACTTCATATTGTTTATTATATCTGAGAGAAATTTGTCGCCAGTCACTTTTTAGAAATAAAGTCGCCAAGGTTGTCTGAAAAGTCGCCAAGTTGGCAACACTGTTTATTTGCCTTGGTATTGAACTATATACGGTATGTTTGAGTGCTGCAGTTAAAGTCACTTTTAAGACAATCTCGAAACCCACCTATCGGTCTGACGACGATTTAGCCTCCGGTGGCAATGGACAATATTTCAGACGTTCTGGTGTAGCTAATGGATATCCGGGCCAAGGCTTCCTCTTCTGTGCACCAGTCATTGTTTACAGGACGATTAGCAACTTGAGACATGTTAATGGAGTTGGAGTTGAGAGATGACGCCTCTATAAACAGATGCAGATAAATAACAACAAAAAGGTAATAAAAAAGCAGATTCGTCGTCAGACGATAGCCGATGGGTTCCGAGATTACATTTTGGTCAATGTGTTCCGCCTCTTTTTCTCTCCACATGGACTGTTTACCTGCAGGCAACCAAATCCGGCTCAACGGAAAACGGAGCGCTTCCGCTACCAAAATCTGGTCCCGTTGCCTACAGATTCCACATTCATATGCAGAATATGTTTCTAGAGATTAGTACCAGAATATTTGCACAGTAGGGCTGTCAAAATTGGCCAAAAAACACACAGGTTCAAACCTATTCGAATATCTATTTTTGCACATTACGTCCATAAAAGGGCAAATCAATACAACAAGAGACGTAACTACTTGTATAGGTGTGTTTATTTCAACATAAACATGTCTTTTAAAAGATGTACATACCAACACATTACAATATATGTATATATATATATATATATATACCATAAAACTTGGTGGCAATCCTTAAGATTTCAGTCCTGGTTGATTTTTGGTGACACTCTATTTACTGGTGGCAACAGCAAATGCGGTTTAATACTACAGGTGTTAGAGTACTGGAGGCAGCTAAACAAACTATTGTTGTTTTAATAAAGAAGTCAGGCAATAACTGGCCATTTTTTTCTCTATCGTTCTGTGAGCAACTGTGCTCTGATTTTCATGCTGGACACAGCGTCTGCGAGAGGGAAAGTTAAAGTTAACGTTAGTTAGTTAATGTTACCTCGTTGAGAAGTTTGAGGTGTGCATCCTGTCGACTGCAGCTCTTTATCTAACAGCTCTCTGTTTCTGCTCCTTCTTGTTCCATTGCTCCCTGTAATATTTCAAACTGATCCGCTGTCAAAAAATGCAGAAAATGTCCATTGTTTTGTTTTTGAGACGCAAGTTAGCTGACCATCGTCGTCCATGTCAAGCTCACTGACAAACACATTGCATTTCCTGTGACTACTTCATAATAAAAGTCCACTTGTGTTTTGCCAGTTAAATGCTTTTAATGTGAAGGTGCAGCAGCAGGAAATTTGCATTAGCGGTTTGCATTAGCAGTAACTTAACGCACGATGCAGACAGCTGCGGTGCTCATCATTCAGCACACCTGTATAAGAACAGTTGATGCATCTGGAGTTGACTTCTCTTATTTTTTCTCTTAACAGAAAATTAAGGATACACAAGAGACATTTAAGAGTATGTTGCTGCATGAGGCCCACTGTGCGGTGCCTCTCCATACGTCATACAACATATTGTTGGAGGCACTTTTATTCTCCTAACCCGTTACACAGTAAAAGCCACAGAGTGGCTCATTAATAGTCCAGCCAGCTTCTGCATGCTCTGAGAATATTTGCATTGGGTGATTTGGGGTTGAGGAGGTGCACCCACTACTCAGCCAACCAAAACTTGTCTTCTGGAGCTGGATGAGAGAAAGTGACCGAGGAGAGAGGTGGTTCTTTCCCAAGGGAATTATTTCCAGAGAAAGGATCGCTTGCTAGACATTGTAGTGGCACTTGCTGTTTTTAGCACTCTGGGATAATTATATATTTATTAAGTAGTATTTGATGTGGCATTATATGCATAACTTTTTCCCTTGTGGATGTCTTTACATCCCTCCCCTACTCTTTCCTCTCCATCTCTCAACCTGGTATCTTCTATCATAGGTGCCCCCCACCCCTTACACACACACACACACACACAGACACACACACACACACACCTTGTCTCCCCCCCTAGGGGGCGTTGTGTAGTTGTGCAGTGCTAACGATCCAGGACTGTCACTCCCGCTGGGATGGATGAGCCGGCGGGCCCGGCGCTCAGGAAGCCTCATTAGGATTCCTCTTTAATCCGTCTCTGACAGGACCAGTCCGAGAACGGGATGTCCCCCCTCATGC
>JAOVVB010138966.1:0-12093 GCA_028570985.1 Heterobranchus longifilis
TAAAAATTTACGAGGTTGCACAGGTGCGAGTGCATAATTCATTCATTCATTACTCAGCAGCTACTTAGGGTTGGGTAGGGTTAAGTATTTAATGTACTCTGGTGTTCCCCTTGTGTTCTGCAGGTACTCCAGAGATGGTACTGGTATTCCACTGATGGGCAGCCTGGCAGAGTGTATGCTTGTCTTTCTTAAATATCTCCTCTATTTATAAATGCTTCTGAAGCTTGATTTAGTTACTTTAACTGTCTTATTATTTCTGATTAATTTGTGATTCATTGATTGTTGTGTTGTGTGCGCCCTCTTCTTTTCCACTTCCTGTTCCCGGTGCAGTCTGGGATATGGTGTCCCAGGTGTCCATGCTGTACATGTTACTGAGTCTGTGTGTGGGCTGGACTCTGAGCCGCGGCAGGAAGCCTCAGTCCAGACCTCTGCAGTGGGAACAGTCTCGGACTTCAACGGCTGTCGCTGTTGGCGGAGTCGTTATACAGGTACGCAGGATTTCACTGGAACGTTATTAAACTAATACTTCAGGTTGACGGTTAGTGTAAATGAAATGTGGTGAGAATGATATGGTTCAGGTTGAAGTCAAGAACTGAAAGTTCAGGAATAAACCTCAGAAGAAAGTCAGCATTTAGAGAAAAGTTAGTTAGATTTGGGGTATTTGTTATGACTACAAAATGCATTTCCTGCAGAAAGTGCGAAACTGCTGAAAAATCTGGAAACTGACATTTAAAACTTGCAGAACTGGTAACCGGACCTGCTGAAATAAATAAAAGCTAAGCTGTAATACTGTGAAAGGTGGAAGTTGATATTAACTGAAAAGGCTGAAAGAAGAAATGATTTGTACTTTAAAAAGCATAAAAGGTAGAAAAAAGAAGTACTACAATGTCCTTAACATTTCGACATTTGAATGGTTTCTGTAGCTGAAATATTCAGAAGTAGTAGTCAATCAATTACTTTGGGACCTGTTTACATGTTAAATGAAGTCTGTAGTTAAAAGTATGCAGAAGTAGTAGAATTTCAAAGTAAAGTAGATTGAAAACGATTTTTCCCATTCACTGCAACTGTAAGAAAATATGAAAAAGCTTTCAATTTGATCATATTACCATCAAGGGGCTTTTAGTTTTAAAAATTCAGCTTTGTCTGGGCCCCCTGGTAAACTAATGTTACCATCTGGGGTCTTTTATTTTGAAAATCCAGAAGCTAAGTCATGCAGACAAATAAAGTTTTGAAACACACTCTACCTGTGGTTTGGATATAAGAGTCACCCAATAACAGCAGAGCTACTGAGAGTGAAACGGTTTCATTTTCAGGGAGCGTTGCTGCTGTGGGAGCAGTATTCTGAATCGGAGAGTCAACATCACAGCTACCACGCCCAGCAGAGTCTGGCCGGTCTCCTGCTCATGGTCCTGAGGGTGTGCCTGGCTCTCCTGCTGGCCTCGGTCCTCTACCAGATCATCTCCACCGAGAGGAGCACCCTGAAGAGAGACTTCTACCTCTGCTTCGCCAAGGTCAAATACACAGCACAGCATGGAAAACTATGGAATTAGATTTTAGTAATTTACAGGTCTGGAGAAGTATGGAAAAAGGGAAAGAGCATGGAAAAATATTTGTGTTTCCAGATTATTGCTCTTATTCTGTTTTCTAAAATATAAAAATCTGAATTTCTAAAAAAATAAATACAAGCAGACACACTAATATTTGTCGACAGTTGTTCACGTGTTCTTCCTGGTGTTCTCTGCAGGGATGCTTCCTGTGGTTCCTCTGTCATCCCGTGCTCTTCCTCATGTCGGCGGTCTTCAACGAACACCAGAAAGAGAAGGTTTGAACTCGCAGACAAACCACATTTTTAGCACAAAGAGACTGATCAATTAGTCTGAGAGTTTTCAGGGAGGAAAATGCGACCTGAGGTTTGGCGAGGACAGTTGACCTTACCTCATACCTAAACCTTCCTTTTTTAAATAACTGGAATATGTTCGATATTTGTTATAATCTTCTAGTGCAGAAAAAACACAAAAGTTACTGAAGTTAACATCCATCAAATTTCTCTGAGGAGTTTGTGCAATATGATCCTCTGAACCCCATAACCCTCCTGCGGGTTTGAAAGGCATGTTTTCTTTCAAATAAGTCACTAAAATTACACCATTTATCATAACCAGAAACTGTGAAAACAGAAATTATTGTTGGAATTTTACATTTCTGACGGTCCCCGTCGAACGAATCATGTGTGGGGCGAACGCTTATATCAGGAAAAATAAGCAAAGCTAAGCTTAAAATAGTGACATTTCTAATTAAACATTTTGCCAAAAATTAACTGTTTGGACAAACTAGATTCTGTAAAAAACATTAAATTCTGCACCCCTGAACGCATCTGTGAAGCCATGAATTACTCTGCTGAGACCAACACTCGTGACAAAAATTCAGTATTCAATACTGTTTACACAAAGCAGAGAGGAGGCGACAGAGAGGTTGTAAAAATGTAAATGTAAATGTGGAGCCCCCATTTTTTTAATACTGGTAACACTTGTGGGCACTTGGAAAAATGTGTATATATAGATTAGATTTCTTTCCCAGTTTTTGTAAAATAAATTATCAAAGAAATTCCACTTGCATTTTTTCTTTTTTTTTGACATGATTTATGTCATTATAGCTGTTATATTGCACACAATACACTTGTGAGTTCTCCCTACTTCTAACCATGATCGTGCTGTTTCCGTAGAGGTGCAGTAAATTTAGTAAAATGTGATGGGAGCAAAAAATAATAAATAATTCTTGCATTTTAACACCAGTTGTAGAAATGTTAGGGTAATTCAGTGAATTTTCTGGAGCTGCAAATATGTAGCTTCATTAATTGAGAATACAAAGAACACAGAGGAGTAGTGAATTACTTTTAGGGTTAAAGTTTCTTTTGCAGCTGCAATAAAAGCTCTGATAAACCCACTGCAGCAGACACAGTTAGCGACTAGCTGGTGGAGCATTTAAATTTTGTATTTTAAACGTGTTCCTCTGCCCCCAAGTGGCCAAAAAAAATCCACTAACTCTCGACCTCGTCTTCCCTCTCTGTAGGTGGTGACCATCGGTGTGATCCTCTGCCAGTCCATCGCCATGGTGATCCTCTACCAGCTCTTCCTGTCTCGCTCTCTGTACTGGGAGGTCTCCTCCCTCTCCTCCGTGTCTCTGCCACTCACCATGTCCAGGACCAACCACAGGGGGCGCTACTGAGCACACCGCGCTTCTTACGAGCGAGGGAGAACACGCTACGTCACCGAGGCTTCACCTCCCGCTGCGTCAGAGGATGGAGAGCTCCTGTGCATGAAGACAGGAAGTGATGTAACACTGCAGGGACTGTTACTGTTTCCTGGGAGAATTGTAGCGGTCACTAGTAAGGAACTATAGCAACGGGTAACATCCTACCTCCAGTTACTGGAACCAACATCGACATTATTTAATGCAAGACGACCGAGAGGCGGGGGGGGGGGGGCACCAGGCTTTCCTGGTGACATGCTGGATGTCAGAACTAACAGTCAAAGTACAATTTCAAACACAAGCATGATGAGGATGGATCGCCAAAATTCAAGATTTCAGGATGGAGAGCTCGCGATGGAACACAAATGTAATCTTCGTGCTCTTGGCTTTGATAATCACTATTATTTTAAAGGAAAATCTAAAGCACAGGGAAGCGTCACACCACTGCTCAGTGGATGCAGGGATGTAGCGTTGCTGAAAACATCCGTGTCATTGAACTTATCCTGCTCATTAAACTAGACTTGGATCAAATCGCCAAAGAGAAAGCTTATAAGATAGATTTAAGTGAGGATATTTTTGTCTTAAAGGATAAGGCAGGTGATATTCTATGTTTTTCTTATTGACAACAAATCCCAGGAAAAAGAGAAAACCAACCAGAAGGGCCAAGGCCATGCCCTATCTTGCAATGTTAACGAAAGTAAAAAATAATTTGTGTATCCACCCCATGATTCAAACAAACCAAACCGAAAACATGACCTCCTTGGCGGAGATAACCATCATTTTCTGACTTTTCAGTCCCTGCTGTAGATGCTGACTGAATATATAGTTTCATTTTCAAAAAATGCTCAGTAATTTCCCCAAAACAGCCGGCCACTGTAGTTTTTTTTTTAGCAAATGTTACTCAAACAGGAGGAAAAAGTGCATTTTTGGGGACTATTTTCAGCTGCGGATTAATCCACATTTGGTGTTCTTGTGAGTATTTCCAGCAGCAGACCCATGTATGTGAGATTAAGTCAAAATAAGGAACCCATGCAACAATGTGGCTAATTTGTGTTTTTAATCATTTTTGGATATCAATGGAGCTCTATGGCACAGAGGATTAGATGAATAATATATATCAGGCTTTGGCTACACAGAAAATACATTGTTTGGTCTTTTCATGGGATTTATTTACAGTAAGAATAGATTAATATAGATCAGTATGTGGTACGATTGATATGTTGCATGTGTATGTGTGATAAACAGATGGAGGTGGAGAGACAATTAGAGATGGATATACTGAAGGACGGATGGGTGGAAGGATGGATAAAGTTTGGACAGAGGGTTACAGTATGTGGACACAGGTAACAAAATGGATTTTCAGTCACGTAAATAAAAAGGATTAGTGTACTTTTTGTCTTTGCACATGCAAAGTGAGCCAAAAGATCAGTGTGTGCTCCCACAGATCAAGCTGTATGTTTTAAATTATTTCTTCACTCTCAACATTAATTTCTGAGCTGACAGCATGTGAACCTTTGAAATCGTATAAACTGTATGTAGCTATCATTTTACATTCACTGCACCTTGAGCTGGAGCACACTACCTGGGCCAGTCATGTTCCCCAGTTACACTCTTTTCAAATGATTCAGCTCTGCTCTGAGCCCACTGTGACTTTGTGTGAGTGAGGCTCATTAAAATGAGGCCTGTGGTTTCATTTGATATGCTAAAAAAAATGAAATTCCACTTAAACTGACATGAAGCATTGACATTTATTCATTGTGTATTTATTTTTGTGAAGTAAATATTTAGAAAGTGAATGTTGGTACAAGGTATGTGTGTGTGTGCAAGAGAATGCATCTACTGTACATTTTATTTTGTCCCACGATGACAGTCTTATTCTAATTAGAAAACAACAAAATATGAGGCCTCTGTTTGTATTGTTTACTCCTCGTATGTTGTTAGATATGGTTCCAGTTTAAGGTCATTTAATTTAAACACAAAACAAGTGTTCAGTCATTCCTTTCTCTTTTTTTTTTTTGCAGTATCCACACTCAAGTTTCCATATATTACATGTATTTAATTTCTATACAACCCAGCCTGTGGAAATATGGGATGTGTGATCATTACAGCTGTAATAAAGTAACTGTAATAAAATACTTTTTTGGTAATGTGGCCGATCCTAAATGCTTGTTATGACTAATATACACCATCGTGCCTGTAGTGGCCATTTGTCGGCAAAACAAATCTAACTCAAATTAAATTGTCACTGACGCACCATGGGTTTGTAGTTTACGCAGGAAAATAACTTCAATGAAGCAAAGCACAAATATAAATCCATTTTTAAAAACTATACAAAAAAAGATATTTTTGGGAGGTATATGGATGAGGAAGGGTTGTGTTAAGGGTTGGTTTTTATCACCGGGTGGATATTTGGGTTGTAAATAAACTTGGGATTGTTGTTTGTATATTTAATTTGGGTTGTAAATAAATTTGGAAATCTGATAAATTATATATGTATTAATAGAAGAGAAGTGAGAAAGGGGTAGGGATTTATATGGTTTACTTCTATCTTATCTGTGTTGCACTGTGCTCAGGGGAAAATCCTATTTCTATTTCTAATTCTAAATCCATGTGTGTAAAACAGGCCTACGGGTATTGAAACATACATTACAAAACATATATAGAGCATTTGAATGTCACGATTCATGAATTTTGGTACGAGGACGCCATCTCGTGAGGTACACCTTCCATTTACCTGTGCCGGCTACTGCATATTTTGTTTTGTTTGGCTAAAAAGTTATTTAAATCAGTCAAATCTGCTGCAGAAGGAAAAGGAGGACAAAAGGGACCTTGCAAAAAATATTCATCCATGTTATTATTTTATTGAGTCATGCAGTGGGTTTGATCAGTCGCATTATTAATAAACTGTTTTAATCTTGGACCTAGTTGAAATACACAGGGTTTTTTCTTCCCTTCTCCATCAGATTTAAACAACTTTTTAGCCAAACAAAAAAAGCAGACTGTGGTTTACCTGTATTGCTACCTGTAGCAGTAGGTCTACAGGTAAACCATGCTTTTATTATACATCCACGGGGTAAACGCATACCTCACAAGATGGTGCCCTCGTACCAAAAATGTAATATAGTTGATGTAAAATAAAAATTTAAAAAACTAAACATCGTCACGAACAGGATTCGAACCTGTGCGGGGAAACCCCATTGGATTTCGAGTCCAACGCCTTAACCTCTCGGCCACCGTGACTACGCATGCTTATACGTCATCAGGTTACTATTTGTCTTAATATCAACATACTAAATTAATTGGACATGTATGTGCAAATACAACACATTTTGGGCCGGGACTCGAAGCCAGCATCTCTAAAAAGCCTTGTTTTATGAGCGTCTATTTTCTCTGAGTGCTAGAACCTTCAAGCAGATTCTAGTCGTAATGATGCATTCAAGTTCATTGGGAAAAATCGTAAATACATACACAATCAATTAAGGAACATTGAAAACAATAATTACATTTAAAAAATACAGTTCACGGCCTCTTTCATAACTGAACTGATATGTATCACCGCTAAGTGCCTTTAAATTAATGCCACAATCAATAGTTGATCCACACTAAAACATTTAGTCCACGCGTTGCTTGAATGCAGCATCGTTTACGTCCAACGGAGAGTGCATTTCTTATTGGCCCGTCACTACAAGCCCCGCCTTCCTCAGGAGCATCTGACTGTCAACCTATCTGTCTCTCACAGTAGACAGGAAACTTCAACACTACAGACGCCAAAATGATCAATTGGAAGGTAAATAGACTCAAATGTATTCTTTTATAACCATCGTATGAATGTTTTGTTATTAGTGTAATAGGCTGTTTCGCATTTTTGTTCTTTTGTGATATAGGTGGTCTTAAAACTGTCACTAGCAACTGCCACTAGCATAATGCTAACCTTGCTACATCTGACTCAGTTTTCTTGTCTCGCGTTATCTGTCACAAGTTCTGCCACAAACTTCACATTTAGCCACACAATAAATAGAAGTTACGGTTTAACAGTGTGTATGCTTGTCATGTTGTCTCCCCGTCTATTCATTTGTCTCTGTTGTGTGAGTTGCCGTGAATTTGTGCTCGAGAATAACATGTAAATCAGAAGAAAAAAAATGTAGCAGTTAAAAAAATAACATAAATGCCACTTGACTTGATGGATTGCATGTATGCCGAATTAAAGAGTTTACTGCCGTGATTAGGAAAATGACTTGAAACCTATCATGCAGTGTTTAAAAGTGTCAGATTTCTGAATAAAGTATGGGAAACACACTGTGTGTATGGCCTGTTACAACTACAAGCCCAGCATGCACATGGTTTGCAGCTGCTTCTCTCTTTCACACACCGCCTCTCCTCTGTGTGACTAAATTAACTCCCACCTCCCATTTGGACAGCTGAGGGGGGGCGAAACATCTCCAGGAATGTCCCAGAACAAAAAGTCAACTTTGTCAACTCTAGCTAGGAGAAAAGGTTTCTCTTTTGTGTCTTGTAGTAAGAGGTAAAGTTATGTCTGGAAGAAAACAAAAACAACAAATAAATGGAAACAGTAAAAGTACAAATGCAGGTTTTTCTATTCTAGGTTCTGGACAATGTCCCTGTCCTCCTGTACATCCTGGCCCTGAAGACACTGCTGCTGTGTTTGGCGTTCGCCGGGGTGAAGATCTACCAGAGTAAGAAAGCCGACGAGGCGCTGAGGAAGCAGCAGGCTGAGAAGAGGAGGCTAGCCCAGCAGGCCCAGGAGCTCCTCGACAACATAGGCAACAAGAAGGAGGACTGAGAAGGAGGAGAAGCTGCTGTACACAGGTACTGCACTGCACCTACTAGCCGTAAAATAATAGTCCTGCTTACAGGGATGCTTAAAACTTAAATGAATCAGCTGTTTTACAGGCAGTAGTGATTTCATTCATTACACTCCTTTACAATCAGCTACCACATCCTTCAAATCTGTGAACACATCTCTTAACTTCTTGATAATCACAGAGCAGACTTTTTATTTTTCATTTTTATCACACAAACTGCAAACTGGTGACTGTGCATCTGGCTTTTTAGTCACATAGCCACACACTCAGTCCCACCATAGTTTGTTTTTGCATCACATCTCAACAATTGATAAAGCTGGTCTGAATCAAAACACCAATCTTCCAAATATTTCTCTCTAATAGTTTCACCTGAATGAGATATTTACTACTTATGCATAATGAACATGCAATCAGGGATGCACCGACTGTGAAATTCTGGGCCGATACCGATGTTTTTTGTTATTGTTATTTGTTCTGTTCTTATTTATTCCCCCTTATGTGCCAGGGAAATGAAGACTATCTTTAAATGAGCACAAATTCAAATATTGATAGTGCTGGGCGGTATGCGGTTTTAATTTCTCACAGGATATGACATTTTCATATACCAGTATCGCTGAAAACAATTGCTGTAACTTTTCAATAGGCAGCAAAATATATAATATTGTTCCCTGTGAAGAGCGCTACGGTCGGGGCAAGCTGTTAGTGTATTGAGAGGGGACCCCCTATTAATTGCATGCCCTTCTTACTAACACTTATAACTTTTAACACAACTATTAATAACCCACAACTAACTCTCTTTAACAGGGCAAAACACAGTGAAACCGTCACAATCTTAAAAATTACTTTGATACAAATTTTTGGTCATACCGACATTACATATGGGTATGCCAGCTACTGATGTCCGAGTCCGACCGCAAATAACCAAAACAACATTTAGCCAGCGCAAAGCTGATGCGACACAACAGATAAACATCAGCTACTGCAGTCGGTGAATGTCATCATCCTATTTGCCGATGGCAGTCAACAAGGCAATCCTACATGTAATGTATAATATGTATGGATAGATTAGACTCATCTTTTCTGTCATAGTGTTAATTTTCAAAGATGTCACTGAGGTAAATCTGTCATATTGACAGGTTATTGGTTGTGATCCATCTCACTAACTTCCCTTCGCTCTTCTCCAGGGAAACATGTTACTGACCTGAGGAACACGCCACTTTCTCCACGTATTAGCCAGATGTCTGACTCTCTGCAACAGGAGGACCTTCCTGTGAAAATGTTTGGTTCCGGTACCAGTTTTATATATATATTGTATAAATGTTTGACTGAACCAGGTTTTTATCAAACTAAATTACAGCAGAAACGATGTGGTCTCACTGAAGTGAGACTGAGATGAGGGAATGTTTTGCCTTTTCAAACAGAGATGAACTCCATACAAGAACCACAGCAGGCTCAGCATCAACTTCCCAAACATCCACTCCTTTCTGGGCCTCATCTTCTGCCTTGTTTATACTCGTATCTATCTAAACACTTGAATAAGCCTCACTTAGTACTGGAATAGTGGTAGGATGAAAAGCTTGTCAAATCTGCTTATTTTTAAGAATACACCTTGGTATTTATTCTGTAATATTCCTTGTAAATTGTGAACCAGCTTTGTACCAAACTTTTGTAATTATATTAAATAGTTTGTTCCACATGTAACAATGTTGTTCTACCTTTTATTTCCCAGGATTCCTGGGGGAAAAAAAACCTGGCTTGTACAATCGACCCAACATGCTGGATCAAAGTAACATAGTGCTCGGTTGCAGAAACAACCAAAGTCATAATTTTAGCCCAGCAATGTTGGTGTGTACATTGTTCACTCTCCATAGACAACATCAAGGATTTCTCTGTCTGATTGATGTCAAAAAAAAAACTTTGAAAATTCTGTGTAAGTATTGAACACACAACCTTCAATCTTCTACCATGACTCTTATCACACTGAACTATCAGTTCTGACATACTTCACTCCTTCTCATAGCATATTTGATGTCTTCATTTTGAATGATAAAACTCAAAATTCATTCTCCCACAACACACAAGCAATTTCTTCACTTTGGGTGTTTGATGTTAAGATTCACTGCACTTTCTAAGAATTGAACTACCACCCTCCTGTGCTCCAGCCTGTCTTCTATGACCCTGAGCTATCAGATCTGACACACTTCTCTCTCCTTTCGCAGCAGACGGTATAAAGAAAGCGTGATGACCTTAAAGTTCATAAACTACAAGTAATAAAACATTTAACCCTAACCCTGATCAATAACTCATGCGCTGGGCTGTTTTCCAGCAGAGCTTCAACATGGAGGTCAGGCATGTTAAAGGGATGAAAAATGTCCTGGCCGACACGTTTTTGTGCTGCTAGAGTGATTTGTACTACGTGCTACTGTTATTTACAATCTTAGGGTGGGGGTGTTATTTGCGGTCCTGGAAATGTGTTTCACACCCTGTGTCATGTGTCCCTCTCTCTCCCCGCCCCTTTACCTGTTTGTTTTTGTTGCTTCAGCAGGGCACACCTGCAATGGAGGGTGAGCACTGATTGCCTGCAGCAGTTGGCAGAGAGCACAGCAGCGCACTTTTTATTCTTTTCTTTTTCTGTGGAGATTTTTCCACATTTTTCCCCAGGATGTGGTTAGGCTGTTGGGTTTGTTATTTTACTTTATTGTTTTAGTTTGAGTTGGAGATCACCAGTAATCCAGTTGTTGTTCTTTTAGATTAGCTTTTCTCTTATTATTTTTTTAGGTTAGTTTAGTTAGTGTAGGTTGTTCTGTGTAAACACAACCGGTAAAAACACTCACTTATCCCTCTCTCAGTTAAACTCATTAATAACCAAATCAAGCAGCTGATTTTGAGTTTGTCCATTCAGTAAGAGGCCAGATACTCCAGCCTTTTTCCTCATATACCAGTGGCTCCACCTACTCGAGAAAACAATATCAATTAGCTGAGAGAAACACTTCACAAGGACAGCAATTACCATATCCAATATATACTGACCTAAAAATACAATTATGTTGGTCAGACAACATGTTTCCTTAAAACGGGTGCTTTAAACGGCTAAATACATAAACTGAAACACGAACACCCCTCCCACTCTACTGCACTTGGTCTCTTCCTCTCGGAACCCCCCTTCTTGTTGGGCTTCACCCGGCCAGTCGTGTTTGCCAGTTCCCAGTCTGCGGAGGGAGAGGCAGGTGTGGCGAGAGGAGAGGTAACCAACAATTTTACAGTCAATCACTACGTTTAAAACGACTCTCTATCAGTATAACAATTTATAAACTGGGCATGTGTTTGTAAACGTTGGTATTAGCAAACGTGCTAATGAAAGAACACCGTAGGATAAAATATCCGACCAAACAGCGAGCTGTAGATAAGAGGCTGCAGTGTGCGCCTGTGTGTGCGTCTGCGCGCGCGTGTGCCCACGTGTATAGCATGTGTTTTTTGGCCAAAAATCCAAAATGTTCAAATTGCCTCATATTCAAGTATGTTGTTTAAAAAGCCCGCCAAAAGGTATTGCACACATTATTTTTGCAAAAAACTCAAAATCGGCTGAGTATAGCATGCGGTCAAAAATCGACCAAAAAAGTCATACTATAGCCTTTGGTTTTTGGCCAAAAATCCAAAATTTTCAAAATGCCTCATATTGTAGAATGTTGTTTTAAAAGGGCCCCAGAAGTCATTGCACACTTTATTTTTTGAAAAAAATCAAATTCGGCAGAGTATAGCGTGTGGTCAAAAAATGGCGAAAAACGTCATACTATAGCCTTTGGTTTTTGGCCAAAAATCCAAAATTTTCAAAATGCCTCATCTTGTAGTATGTTGTTTTAAAAGGGCCCCAAAAGGCATTGCACACTTTATTTTTTGAAAAATATCAAATTCGGCAGTGTATAGCATGCTGTCAAAAATCGACCCAAAACGTCATACTATAGCCTTTGGTTTTTGGCCAAAAATCCAAAATTTTCAAAATGCCTCATATTGTAGTATGTTGTTT
>JAOVVB010138987.1:0-12092 GCA_028570985.1 Heterobranchus longifilis
AAGCTGATGAATAATTTGATCTAGTGTTTGTTTACAGCTATCAAATATGTCTTAAAGATCTCCTAAATACTAATTTGCAACAGTATCGAATATATCAATACCAGCAGTGATTTCCCTGTCTCCTCCACTAGCCACACACACAATTACATGCGGGGATGGAGGTATTTAGAGTATTTATGCATGGATCAGGTCCCTGTTTGCACTGTGGGAAAACTTTTGATTTGTATCTTGTCTAAATGTTTAAAGTGGTCTTGCAGTACCTCAGACAACTTGTCATTGATGTTACAGTAAGGTTTATTTTTGCACTATTTTAAGACAGTTTAAAAAATGTTGCTGTCTTTTACAGCACGGTTTATTTTGCACAAACTCATAAAACTTTAAAATATTGTTTATTTTTTTTAAAAGTTTTGTGCCTCTCAATATGTTGTAATTTCTTCCCCACGTGGTATTAAAAATTGTCCTGGGTATTAGTATTGATCTTAGAAATGCTAGTATCGTGACAACCCTACCGATCATTATACAGATCTAATGAAAACATGAAGATCACAGGGTACCTGTAATAGTTGAGACACAAGAGAACCCCAAGTGCCAGAGAAAGCTGCCCTCCTAAGAAGACTAATGCCTGCATCTGAGAAATCTCTCCTGACGCAATGGGTCGAGTGGCCGTCCTAGACACCTGCACAAAATATTCATCTCTTTCAATGCAGAAATCATATTAGGAATATAATATATACTCTTTGCTGTAATATAGTAAGTAAGGACAGCAGAAAATTAGATTGAAAAGGAAGTATATAACTGATTAGAAATGGAGCTGAGCTGTATTGGAGTTATCATAATAGTTAGTAGTCTCAGTTTATGTGTGAATGACGATATATTAGTTTCACATACCTTTTTGTCAAAGTCTTTATCCCACATGTCATTGATGGTGCAGCCTGCTCCTCTCATCAGCAGAGCACCTGTTCCAAACAGGGTGAGCATGCCCAGATGTGGGAGGCATCCGGGATCAGCAGCCAGAGCAATGCTCCATGTACACGGGAGGTACAGCAGCCACGTCCCTACAAAACACAGACACACCATAACTAGGGCTGAACGATTAATTGCTTTTATTTTGACTGATATTACAATTGCGATATGATTCAGCCTATTTTTGTTCACTCCTGTGTGAATTAAATACTTGAGAAATGAAAAGTAAAAGTAGTAGGAGTATTTTCTCATTTTATTAAGAACTTTAGTGCAAAATGAAGTCCTAATGATGTAATGCGGTTCAGCCACTGTTTTTTTTCTCGACATTGCGATAGAATATAGAAAAATATACACGATAGACATTTTTATATTGTTCTGACTATATATATATATATATATATCATCATATTGCCCAGCCCTACATACACAGTATCTCTCTTTAAATTTGTTTTATAAACATACACAGATAGATGTGCTGAAAAATTAATGTACTAACCAATAGGTTTGTCCAGCCTCATCAATCGGAGGTATGGCTGGATAGGAGCTGGTGCTGAATTCACAATTGTAGCAGCTGATAAACTGAATGATCTTCTCCCATATTGCTGTGTTTCACGTAGTCTGAGTGATGGGCGAATAGCACTCTGGCTGTAAAACACTCTTCTCAAAACACTGGAATCTGAGTGGAGACTCACATCTCTTGTTCTCCAGCCATCTGTGTGAAGGAAGCCGTTAGACGGGGAGTAAACACAGGGGTAACAAGCTCCATGTTGAATCCTCCTCAGGACATTCAGAGTTAACCGGCTGGTCAGCTTGGCCTGGAGCATGTTGTTTCTCTGAGGTCAGATTGACATTATCTTTTTTCCCTCTGAAAACACAAAAATAAAAACACACACACACACACAATGGTTTGTCAGTGGCTTTTTTCACAGAGGAGGACTGATTTGCTGCAACAGGCATTTCTTTTGTGTTAGAGTGAGCTGCACAAAGACTGAGCCCATGCCCATGTGTCAGAAACACTGTCCCTTTTAGCTGTTGATAGCTGCAGCATTACGTATTAGGCTATCACAGGCAGTCTGGTTATATTAGCTGTTGCTGGTTAAAAAAGTAAGTTAGCTTGTTAGTAGATGAAACCATACTGAAAACTGCGCACACTAATATTGCTGTCATTCAATGTTTAATTCTGAAGATAGCCACAAACCAACTCTTAGTGCTAACTCTAACGTTATCTTAAATTAGCTAACATTATTAACTGTATCAACCATAGAATTCAACTTTAACTTGTCTTAAACCGAATACAGTGTAACAGTGAAAATAACTTACTGCGGGTTACAGTAGAGAAAATGTTAATTTTAAAGGAGAGTAGCCAGGTCACTGTTGCACTGTTGCTGTTGCGCTTTCCTGTTGGTCCGTCCGACATTGCTGCAAAGGAAACAGTACACGGAACCAATGACAGCGGCAGGGAACGGCAAACATCGGTAGTGGCTATAATGTAACCCCAGATATGCGAGATTGGTAAGGTTAGGCATTAAACTCGAATAGTTAAGCTTAGATTGGTATGGTTAGGAATTAACCTCGAATGGTTGGCTTAGAGTTAGGTCGCTGGGAAATGAGTCTTGCGAGAGTTTGTTGTTGGTTTTTTTGTTTTTCGTAGATCTAGGGTTATCTTCTAGACGACCGCTAACATCCGTTCAGAAAATCACGCCAGAGAACACGGCCACAATGATCAAATGAATAACTTATATAGCTCTCTCAAATCTGTTGTTACCAATATCCCACTTAACTACCATTAATATTCGCGTTAAACTACTATGAGAGGCGACCAAGTGAAACGACCCAAATGTATTATTTTTGTCTAGGCTATCAAAGTTTTGCTAACAAATGTGAATGCTTACCACTAGGGGTGCTGTTAAACGTCGGAGCGAGAAAGGGTTATTTCATAGTTCCGTTTATGACTGAAATAACTAGTTGATAAGTACATTATGTCGTCTGTAAGAATATGAAACATTATTAGACATGCCACGTGTTATTAGTATTTTTTAACCGCTTTAGCAAATGATTAGCTACAAAGCGAAACCTTCCGGTCAAATTTGTCCCTGATTTCACAATTAAAGCACGAGTGTTTGGTGCTTTTTTTTTTTTTTTTAATGCCAAATTAAAATATGAGACGCACCAATAGTGAAATAATACAATTTACATTACATTTACATTATATTAAGGATAATATCCTCTTGTGTAAATACAAACATAGATGATTTTACATTGTATTTATTTTAGATTTTTCTTTGTACTTTAGTATTTATTTTTATCAATATGTACATGTACTTGTACCCTACTGATCCTTTCTCTTTTCTATTCACAATGTCAAATAAATAGAGGTATCTATTGTTATTATTAGTTGTTATTTTTACATGAAGAAATGCATGTTTATAATATGTTTGAATTTAAAGGAAACACTTTTGGCTCGCTATAAAATATGTAAAAATTCAAAAATGTCTCTCCTAATTTTACTAAGAGAACATAGACTAGAAAAGTCGATTCCGGCTGAAATTGAATAGCTGTGGAATTGGTTTTGTGTACAACGCTGCTAATCAATTTTATTTTGAAGGCTAAGTGACTTTCGACGGAAGTGAAGATGTTTTGTTGTTGGATCGGAACATCCATGGAGCGGAAGCACTGGTCAGAGAGAGTTGTACTCGCGGGAAAAATGGCGGAAAATTGTGGTCTCTTCACGTTATCAACAACAGCGATTCAAATCATTGCATTATAAGCCTCATCCTGAGATTACCTGTATGCGTGAGTACATTATTTTTTATGCAATGAGTATTTTAGCAATTTGCATTTGTCCACTTTGTCTTTCGGTTGTGTTGTTGAAAGACTTCGTGCCAGTTTTGTCTGTAAAGGGACTCAGTCACGTAAAACGTCTCCTTCCTTCCTGTTGAGCATATCCGACTGGGGTCCCAAGTTTTTTTTACTACCATTATCTTACTGCTGATCAATTGATTCAGGAGCGCAGTGTATCTCTTGTTGTCAATGTTTTAGAAATCCCTGTTGAAACCCCCGGCAGTGCACTTAACTTTAACAGTGATAACAATGTATATGTTGTTGGTTAGAGCAATGCAATACTTAATAATTTCCATTCTCTCTAGGTGTGTCACAGCTGTGTCTGCAAATGTAAGGAGCTTGGTTAAGAGAGGAATGCAAGATGCAAGAAGGTATTTATCACAGTCAATTTTATGACAATGTTGATTCAATGTAGTACATGGAATCAAGTTGAGTATTCAACATTATCTGTTATTTACCCCCTCAGATTCAGTGAACTTTTCCACCTCTGGCCCCATGACACAAAATCAAGTGATCACTCAAGAATCCCAAATCAAGTCTTTACAGTGTAGTCACTGTACACTCCTCTTCAAATCCAAGGTCTACCTTTTTGAACACCTCAACCAGGTGCATGGCTTTGATGTAGATGCTGCTCTCAGAGATGCTGGTTTAAAATGCTCTGGGACGAACAAGGCCAACACTGACAACAATAGCAACAGTTCAGGAGATGATTTTGAATGCCAGCACTGTCATTTTAAAGCTTGTAGTCGGGACGTTTTAAACGAACATGAGAAACAATGTCACAAAAAATCAGAAGTTCAGAACGTGACTTCAACAAAACAGCACAGTGAAGCTGCTGGAGCAAAAGAGATTTCCTCAGTTTTGTCAGTTATGTCTACCTCAAAATCTAAATGCACACTTAACTCATCAAAGGATCTGAAGACATACAAGAGGCCATTGCAAACCATTACTAAGTACTTTTCTGCATCATCTGGATCAAATGGGAAACCCCCAGTGAAGTTAGTTGATAGCTCAAAGCTTCCAGACAACACCAAAGGAACCCTAATTTTGCAAGAATCTCCCTCAAGCTCCAACCCAAACAGTAGTGGTGTGTTTAAAGTCACTGCAATGTCATCCATGATTGATATCACCAGTGTTTCTCATCGGTTTTTGCTACAAGACCATTTGTTAAATACTGACCTGAGACCACCCAAGCCCAAGGAACAATCCATAGAAACAGTTTCTGACAACGTTGGCAGGAGGACCAACAATGAAAGCTCAAAATGTTCTCCTGCTAAAAAAGCAAAGTCAGATGAAGAAGAGACAAAGCTCCCAGAGGAAGCAAACACAAGTAAACAACAATCATCAAGCAACACAGACTTCTCATTTGAAGTTAGCGAAGATGAAGGAGAAAAGCTTTCTCTTGTCAATGGAGACACAGAAAGCTCAAAGGTTTGTTTTTGTAAGCTCTGTGACTACAATGATGTGGGCATTAGGCGTCTGTCTACCCATTATCAGAACGACCACCCTTACGTAAGATATAACGCCGCCTACATTCAAGATCCAAGTGATGAGAGTGCTACCTTTCGTTGCCTGCAGTGTCCAAATGAGTTTGTAAGTGTAGCTGAAGTCAAGAGACACTACACTGAAAATCATCCAGGGGCCCCAAATGTATTCACAATGCAACCACAGGAATTCAGTTTGATTTTCAAATGTTTTCTGTGTCAGTTTACCACCAACGTATTGAAGGATTTGAAAGAACATTACAAGGAAAATCACCCAATGCATAAAATGGATAATTCCTTGATGTATTGCAGATATTTCGTGACTGGATGCCAAGATGGACCATCTCAATCGAATACATGTGAAAAAGCACCCAGTCCAGAAAGACATGGAGGGATTTCTCCTGAGAATGTCTGTACACCAAATAAGGAAGACAAAAATGAACCCTCACCCCAACATCCCACCTCCACAGGAGAAGACGTGGCCTTGTATCATTGCAACAACTGCAAATTCAGTCATAAGTCAGCTGTTGTCATGCATGTCCACTACCAAAAAAGCCACCCAGGTGAAGAAGTCACAATAGACAAAATCAAACAGTCAGCTCGTGTCACGTCAAATGCAACATCACAGGTGTCGCCAGATAAGTCTCCAAACTCTGTGAAAATACCCGAAAAATCTGCACCTCAAACGGACATTTCAGATTTTTTAAAGAAAACAAAAGACAAAGCTGAGCTGTCACAGAGTAAACTCACACCGAAAGCTTCTAAGACTCATTCAGAGTCTCCCAAAAGTAAGATGGTGGAATCTGCGGCAGACAGAAGTAAAGGAAAGGAGTTGACTACCAAACGCAAGAGGAAAAAGCCTACTGGAATGTACAGTTCATCCTGCAGTTCAACAGATAAATTGTTTTTCTGCCAGTTTTGCAGTTATTCAAGTAGTAAAATCAGAAGCGTTGTTGGTCATCATAACGCAAAACATGCGTTGCATTCACTAACATGTATTGAAGAAATCTTAACGTATAGTGATGAGGTGCGGAAAAAGAAACGTCAACGTGAAGCTGGAACCTCAGCAAGTGCTACAACTTCTGATTATAAAACTCGTAAACAAGTTGAGGTAGACAGTGAAAAAGAATTTCAACAGGAAGAGGATGAAACAGCAGATGCTTCGGTGACAAATGTTAATCCTTATGCATGTCCAGAAAACTTGTTTTACTGCCAAGAGTGCAACTATGGAAATCCAGCTATGAAAGGAATAGCGAACCATCAAAACAAAGTTCACCGAGACTTTCTTTACAGCAAGGAATGTATGATGGAACATACAGCTTTGATTCGTGATGAAATTAAAAAATCCAAATCTCAACCAAAGGAGTTATCCTTTTCTACAGGTCTCCCTCTTCCTCTTATGAATGAGGACGATGAAGATATGTTTTACTGCTACTTTTGCAACTTTAGACAGAGGAGATTGGAATTTGTACTAAAGCATTGCGTCAAAAAACACCGTGGATTTTTTAATGCCGATCAAGTCCGCTTGTATACCTCTATGGTTCATGAAAAGACACAGAAATTGCGCCTTAAAACAAGTGCAAACAAAGTCAGTCATGCATCCCTGGGGGGCAAGAAAATGAAAAAAACAAAGAAGCTTGGCAAATCTTTGTCACTTTCAGCACGACCCTCAATAACAGCCTCACAAACAAAGAGGATCCTTCAGTGCTATAGATGCCCATACAGCACTCAATATGTGCATGTTTTGAAGAAGCATATATGGAAAACCCACAAGGCAAATCGCTCAGTCTCAGATGTTCTAAGAGTGTGTTTCAAACAAGGCACTTTACAGACAGGGTATCACTGTGACATATGTGTTTTCTCTCACGAAAAAGCAGAAGCAGTCTATAAACACTACCAGGAACAACACCCAGAACGTAGACCAAACCTTGAGTACGTGACTACTCAGCTGTATGTCGGTCCCGATTCACATCCTCCTAAAAGGAAGAAACATCAAAGAAAGCACACAGATGGTATTAGTGATGATGATAATGACACTGATGGCAGCTTACCATCTCAAAAATCTGGACAAAAAGAAACCAAGACATATTCGTGCAGAGCATGTTCATTTAAAGGTAGTTCGATGTCGGCCATCACACGCCACTACCGCGCGGTTCATCCGTGGTCTGTGAAAGAAGACGGCTCGGTCCTGAATGTCGTCAACAGCAAGAGACCAAGTGCAAAAAGACAGGAGGAAGACCATAATGATATACCTGGGTCATTTGAATCCTACCAAGAGCCCCTTGAATTTGACCAGTTACCTGAGTCATCTCCTAAAGCAACAGCATCTTCCACAAGGCTCTGGTTGTGCCCTTACTGCCCTGCAGGGTTTGACACCCAGCGTGGTCTCAGCGTCCACTGTGGAATGAAACACCATGAAGCTGTAACTGAAGATTCAGATAAACTGCAAGAGCAAGAGCAAGACCAAGACCAAGACCAAGACCTAACACACATGCATGTCTATAAGTGTCCACATTGTACTTACATCAATACCCTTCGTCAAGGAGTTCTCGCTCACTGCCAGATGAAGCATCCTGCCCTTGCATCTAGGGCAGAAAGTCATCACATGGATGAAGCAAATTTACAACACTGGGGCGAGTGTTTGAAAATGAAAGGCCCTGATTGCATTTTGAGACTTCGCGGCTACATGTGTGAAACCTGCCCGCAAATCTGTGAAACGCAGGAGAAGCTGAACAAGCACTGCAAGACGGGCCATAATGAGACTGTGGCAAATACAGTGCCAAACACGTCGAAACCAGCGCTTAAACCATTGGTTGTGGGTAAAATCAAACAATATAAGATCCTAAGCAATCGGGGAACAGTCTCACAGGCTTCCTTTCTTAGTAAGAAAATATATGCAGTGGTTAGGTGCCAGTACTGTGCGTATAGTTGCAGCACAAAAATTGCGCTCGGTCGACACATGCGTGTTCACCACAAGAATGCATCTGTTTCAAAGGTTCGGGATTGTCTCTACAAGTGTGTCCTGTGTTCCAATGTCTATTTCAAGAAGAAGCGACTTGCAAGCCATTACATTAAGAAACATGGAAGGGACAGCTTCTTAAAATACTTCGCACCAGTATACAAGCAGGACCACGAGAAGCAGGACCACCCTTTAACTAAGCAACCAGAAAACACGACGGGGGCAAACAAAAAATTAGTCTACAGGTGTCCAAGTTGTCCCTACGTGAATGCAAGCTACCATGGCACTCTTACTCACTGCCAAATGACGCATCCAGACCTCCTGGCCAGGGCAGATGACCTTCAAACAGATGAAATACTTTTAACCAACATGGTCAACTGTTCGATTGGAAAAGCTTCCAATGAAAGAGGGTACATGTGTAAAATATGTTCACTAATCTATGCATCATTGAAGAAGCTGAAAATCCACTGTCAGCGGGACCACGATCAGGCTGAGCCAAGAGCTTCTGAACATTCAGCCGACATTGAAACTAAAAAACGATCCGATCACAGCAAAAGCAAAACATTGGCAGTGAGCACTACAGAAGTCAGTTCTCCTGAGACATGTCAATCCAACACACCGTCAGTAAAGAACAAGCAAACCGTGTACAAGTGCCACATTTGTACCTATAAAGCATTCTTTCGAAGGTACCTGAATTGTCACTACAAAAAGACTCACAAATTGGATGCACTTACCATATACAAGCTGCTAGAGAAGTATAACAAGCGCCCCAGAAAAGTGCCTGAAATTGAATCTGAGGAAACTGCACCCATCACATGTAAGAAGTGTCCGGAGTTGATGTTTGACTCGTCTGAGGTGCTTGTTGCCCATTACAGTACTTTTCATAGCTCAGATTGCATATTGGACTTCACTGTGTTATCACAAGGAACAAAGAAGGGTAGTACAGGTCTTTACAGGTGTGTCCACTGCAACAAACAAATGAATGGAGTTAGAAAGCTGTGGTATCACCTGGATTGCCACAGAGAGGAGAAAAGGCAGGCAATGGCTGTGAAGACAACGGCATCACCCGTCACTACGACAGAACCAAAGGCCAAATCCATTGATGTAAGTTGACTCTGCCAACATGGTCATTTACACACTTGATCCTTCGCTACATGCTGTAGCTGCACTTTGTTGACTATTGCTGTGTTTAATTTTCAGGTCTTTGGGCAAGATGAACTCATCATATTTGACACCGTGGAGGAACTGGCCAAGTGGAACATTACGCCAGTACAGACCTTCACTTATCCACAAAGTCCTCTGTCGTCGCCTTCGAAAGCCACTGATGTTGAGCAGCCACAGCTGGAATCAAGACAAGACAAACACGCTTGCAAACAGTGTAGGAGGACATTCATGTCACTGAGAGGTTTGCGATCGCACGAGCGCAGCCATGCAGCCATGGCAGCCATCAATCTGCCTACATCAGTGTTAAAGCACAAGTAAGAAGAAACTTTGGTGATTTGGAGTTAGCTATTAGAGCCAAGAGAAAAAAAATATGAGTCAGTCAGCATGTAGTGGCATCATAAATTTGTTTAATCATTGCTTAATACTGTCCTTTACAATACAAGCAATTCAAAACAAATGTTACATTTGTTCATGTACAAAACTTTTATAATTGCTAAATTTGGGCTTCCTAGTCTACAATGTGCTTCCTTTACATGCATTCAAATAGCTTTGTAAAGCTAATTATTACTATCAAAGTATTGTTATTAATACAGCATTATTAGTACTTTTTCCAATGTTCAGGTATTAAATGAAACATACATTACACAAATATGATGTCCAGAACACCCAACATGTATTTAGTTATTGTTGCTGTGATAATATCTGACAGAATGGTTTTTTTTCTTCCATAATCTCAACAGCATCAACAAATACATGCTGTACAAAAGTGGGACTATAAAACCTTTCCGATGTAGTTTCTGTGCTTATCGGACGAACGTCATGGGCCTCTGGAGGAGCCATTTTATGAAAACACATCAAGGTGAGTAACCTGTATATAGTGCACCATTACCCAGCATTCAATACACTGGTATTGATATCATGTTACTGTGATGCATCTTTTACCTGCTGACATATTTGATCACAAATAATATATTAAATTATCAGCAATACAAGGACATCTTGGCATACATGCTGTTTTTAAAATAATCTGTTACAGGTTACTAGTATACACTGGTGGATGAAGTACCTGAAAGCCACAAAGTACAGATATCTTACCAGAAAATGACTTTGGTAGTTAAAGTCACCTATTATAATAGTACCTGAGTAAAATCTTAAGGTATCTGATATTAAATGTACTTAAGTATTGAAAGTAAAAGTACAAGTAATAAAAAAAAAGCAAGGGGTCATGATTTAGGGAATTTTCTTCTAAACAAGAACATCGCCTTAAAAAATTTACTCTATATAACACATGAAGAAAAACAAGGGCATCACAACTTAAAGGGATATTTTTCCAAAAATAAAATCTGTCATCTTAGTGTAGGCAGTGTTTGCAAATGAACTGTGTTTGGCTTCAGTATATAAAGATGTCCATGTTTTTGGGCAAGCAGAGCAGGAACTTCATCTGGTACAAAGAATCTTTCACTCCAACATGAGAAAACATTTCTTGCAAATAAAGCCACGGGTGTTTGTCTTCATCACTACGGTGGTCTGCGGTTTTACGTGATTAACCGATGATCTAACCTCCAGTCTTTTTTTTTTGTTTTTTGTTTTTTTTTGCAGTAACAAAGTTACTTAGTAACAAAGATGTTTAGGAAAAATGTATTGGAGTAAAAGTATACATTTTATTTAGGAAATGTAATGGAAAAAAGTGAAAGTTGACAAATATAAAAACTCAAGTAATGTGCAGATACTCCCAAAAATACTGAAGTACTGTAACAAAGTATTATTGCTTCATTACATTACACCACTGCTAGTATACACTCCCACCATTTTTCTATCAAAGGCTAAATATTAGAAACACCTCTCCTTATAATCCAGTACAATTCAACAGCATCACAAACTACTGAACGATGCCTCTCTAAAACACAGAACATTATACCTTGTATTAATTACATTACATTACTGCAGTTGTTTAAGCCAGGTGTATCTAATAAACTGTCAACGGAGTGTGGACAAAACCTGTTGATGAAACCTCTCTGGCATTTTTTCTGCTTTACTAACACTGACATCCAGCCATGTATTGTTAAATTTGGGCACTGGCATAATCTTTAATAGCCACCTCTGCCTTTAACTAGTCCCTCTCTGAATGTTTTTCTATGTATAAAATTGCCAGCATATAAGTGAAAAAAAAAGTTGTGGGTATTTAATATTCTCTGTTGTACTAGGTAAAATGTTGCACCCACATTTTGGAATTTACCAGATAGTGTAGCCTTTATACTAATAATCAACTTTACTGCACAGATTACACAGCAGTTGTATTGTAATATTGCACATTTTTATGTCTTTCATTCCATGTTTGTTGCTGAATGCTCAGATGCCATCATAGATTGTGAAAAGACTGACTTCCAAGATGAGGAGAGCGTTCAGAGGACCATCAAGGAACCTGTTGATTCATCAGAGGAATTGAATTGGACTGAACCTGATGAAGAACCTGAAATTACTGAAAGCAAGTCATCCCTATTTTGTTTTATAAATTAGAATGTATTTAACTGACAAAATGTACACTTAATACACACTTTTTGCATTAGAGGCTATACAGAGATTTATTGTATTTTTATTTTTTATTTTTTTTAATTAAGATTTTATTGCACATTATCCAAGACAGACAGATATACAAGAAATACAGTGTGACAATACAACAA
>JAOVVB010139007.1:0-12092 GCA_028570985.1 Heterobranchus longifilis
GAAGATTCAAATCATCAGTCGTAGACTCCCTCAGTCGACCGAGATTCTTCATGTCGAGCCGTCGTGTTTTTTTGTTTTTTTTGTCAGTCAGTGTGCAGTGTACTTCTGGGCACATTTCAGTCCTCAGAATTAGCAGCAGAGTGAGACCTCCTTGCCTTCACGCTGCTCTGCTTACAGTCAGTGCGAGCTGCGGATCATCCCTGGGTGAGTGAAACTGAACTTCTGGTGGTGAATTACAGCCCACATAGTCTCGTGTAGCCAGACCTATCTCCACAGCACTGTGGGTAGGTCTGGAATTAATGTCTTTCACTCCGGTATAGTGGAAACAACTCCTGTCTGTTTATTTTTCTTTGAACCAATCACAATTGTCTTGGGCAGCACTACGCCCCGGCAGCAGCGAAGGGACTTTGAGAACCACACGGAAGGAAAAAGGGACTTCCTCCAGCCGGGAGTCTCCTCCCGGCGGAAGTATAAGGCTTTATGCCGACACTGCTTACGTACCCAGCCAGACTACAGCCCACAGTAATTTACTATAGTCTCTGGTTTATCTTTGGTACCTTGTGTCAGCAAATAATGTTGTTGCACATTTACGATCCATCGTTAGCGTAGTTAGCATGCATTAGCTTGGAGGGCTAACTTGGCTTGTTTACGCTGCTATATTATTATCCTGAACGTCCCCTGAACCCTGATCAAAAGTCTGGCAGTTTAATAAAGCATTGATTGATTTGAAAAAAGGAACGTGTGATGTGTTTATACTAACACTAAGTCAGTTTAATAGGAGACGGTGGTCTGCCGTCTAGTTAGCTGTGCACCATGTCGTGCATGCATAAACTGTAAGAAATTGTAATAAAACAGGCTTAAACCGCAGAATAGTCTAATCGTCATATTGAACAGCCAAATCCGAGTCGACTGACAAAATTCTGTGTCAGGTACAGTCCTATATATTATAACTCTTGCAGAAGGGTGGTTCACAAATGTGCCATGCTGGAGGAAGCGGTAAAGTTGTCAGAAAAAGATTAAGGATGTGTAGCTACTTATGTAATTAGCTGTGGTAAGTTATCCATCATTAGTTTAAGCTACTAATAACAATTACATAAGCAGATCATATCCAGTTAAAAAAAAAAATCAGCATTTCAGCAATTTTGTGTCAAATTATTGATTTATTTAGTAAGTAGCCATGTAATAAGTGGGATAATGTAGAGCAAGTGGGTCATAATTGCAAATTAAACCCCTTCAGGGTGATTCAGGACCCCTCCTGCATCACCCTGTTGGGGTTTAATTCGCAATAACGACTCGTTCCCTCTACATTATCCCTTACTTGTTCTACAGTGAGTTTGTTCTCTCGTATGATACAGCAGCCTGGTTTTTGTAGCATTGTCGATGTCGTCCTATCCAGAGGCTATACAAATAAAGTTTGAGGGATTTGCTTGCCAGTTGGCAGTCATGGATGCTGATGCATCAGCCATTATTTTTATGGACATGTACATGTTATCTTTTAGAACTTTTGACTGTTCTTAATTAAACAAGGCACATCTTTACATGAGTGACAGCACTTTTCATTCATTGCAGATTTACTCAATTTAATACAACTTGCACTTTACTGTCTTTGTACTTGTTTGTTGGTCTTTTTTTTTATTGTTATTGTGTACACCACAGCACTATGGGAATGCAATTCTGTTCCCCTGTATACTGAGTATTATATATGGAGAGAATAACAATAAATTCTTCCTTGAACTTAACACTGACTAAATATTCATAACAAATCCACACCAAGATATTACTTGGGAGTCCCTGTTAGAGGATATTTTGTGTGAAACCTGTGAGAAAAAAGTGCACTATGTTGGTTGATTGCACTGCCCTCAAAATAAAACAAATATTACACAGACATAAAGTTTGATGTAATCACATATCTTGTGCTCCTATGAGTTAATGCTATAGCTACTGTATCGACTGGATCAGAGTTAAGATGGCTGAGGAGGGTAATGTAAAAAAAAAAAAAAAAACACTGGCAAGCTGATGACTCCATTACAGCCAGTCTCATTAGGAGTGAACACGAATCTGGATGAGGGACGCTAATGAAGGAGACTGACAGATGCTTCAGTGAAGGGATGATGATTTGGAGTAAATTACATTAGTGATGTCATTATCGTCAGCCATCATACCATCAAGAAATATTACTCAAGGCCAGGGGTGGTACAAAACAAAGCAGGTGAGAGAGAGAAAGAGTTTAAGGTGTTCAGTTAAAAGTACACATAGATTCTATTGGTTATTATTGTTTTTTTACAATAAATATTTATAATACGTATTTTCACTTCACTTGACATTTAAGCAAGCTTAGAACAAACACTCAACTAATAAACATAGAAAAGGCAAAAGGGGACCATGCAAAATGAACAAAAGCAAATAGTTTCAGCAAAAGACATAAACCAAGAAAAGGCCTCCAAGAAATGCTTGTAATTCAGAGAGGCAGTCTTAAGTCTTTTAGATCACTACAAATTCAGTAGTTCGGTCTGTAGATGTAGCTAAGAGAATGTGGCTAGGGCTGCAACTAATGATTATTTTCATTATCCATTAATCTGCTGATTATTTTCTCCATTAATTGATTAATCATGAAGAATGTCCATCCCAGTTTCTCAAAGTCCAAGGTGATGACTTTAATGTCTTGTTTGTCAGTCCAAAACCCAAAGATATTCAGTTTAATGTGATAAAAAAACAAAGAAAAGCAGGAAATCTCCATGTTTGAGAGGCTGAAAACAGAACTTTCTGCAATTTTTTGCATGAAAAACGATTAATCAATTATCAAAATAGTTGGCGATTATTTGTCGAAATGTCATTAATCGGCCCAATTAATCGGCCGACCGATTAATCGGTCTATCCCTATTTGTGAATATAATCTGATTAGAGTCAACTTGTTTTCCCCCTCCATTAATGTGTCTGAGATCTAAATGACAATCCCTAAACACAAAGTGACAGCCTGTTAGTCCAAACTGTACTGTACCTGTTCCAGCTCCTGTATCCTGTAATCTTTGGACTGAAGGATCTCCAACACTTTCCTGTCCTTGATCTCAGCTTTGTGCTTCTCACTAGAACAAAGACAAAATAGGTGTGTGTCCACATAGTCATCTACAAGTGAGTGACTTACTTGAGGCTATAGAGATAGAACAATTGAACAATGCAAAGTATATTGTGCCCACAAAGAATTACCCATATAAATGATTTACTGTAATTGCTTTATAACTTTGAATCACAGTGGATGTGCAGTAGATAGAGAGACAAGCAGAAATTTGTATATACAGTATTTTAGTTGGTCTGATGTCATATGTCTTGATAGTACTACATAACATGGGTTCTACTGTATAATACTTTCCCACTATGAGTATAAATCCTGCACTTTGTAACAGTAAAATGTCAATTTCTTACTAACAATTTCTAATTCTTTGTGCACCTGCTATACATGGCAAGTACAGATTCCTTTACATACATATAAGCAATAAGTGTTCTTTTTATTCTTTTCATATATTGTTTATGTCAACTGCTCTTTAAGAAAAGTATTAGCAATGTGAATGAAAAGGAAAATCAGTTATAAAAATGTGAGCTACTGTACTACTGCACCAAATTCTGAACTTTTCTCTCTAGCCCACTAGCACCTCTTTTATCATAATTAACTTTTAGGGAGACATAAACAAGGCATCAATCGGGGACCTGATTGTTTCAACTGCTTTAGGCCACCAGGGGCCACCCATTCCCTCCACTCATCATTGCTCCTTCTACACCTCCCATCTGTGAGGCCTTTTCTCTCGTCTCTTTGCCTCTTCTGATCAGCCCTCTCCCCTGGCAGACACTGAAATAAGTATCTGGTGTCCCTGGAGGAGCTGGAACGCAGGCCGGCCTAGCTACATCTCCTTGTATATTGGGCTGTGTTCGCCATGTCCTGAGCAACCAACCAATCACTCTACAAGATCCACACAGGAAGGGGAGGGGAGGCTGAATGGCGGTTCCCAGTGGGCACCGGCGCTTGACTGGAGTCGACACAATTACCATGTCAATATCCTCCTGCGCATCAGGTGATACAATACACATACACTCTCTGGGTGCATGTTCCTCCACGAGTCTCAGCGGACCAACATACTTTGATGGGCTTCCTTTGGGGCTATAAAGGAACTGAAGAGGGTGAGAAGGAATGAGAAGCACAGGTACTGAGGAACTCTCTGCACGCTGCTGCACTGTGTTTTACCCCTATTAATGGTCTACTAACAACTGACAGACCTCAAAATGTATGTGATATGCACCCATGATAGAGAAAATATCATTTTAAGGGATTCTCAAAAGGGAAAAAGTCAGTAAAAACTAGTCCAAGTATTGAATAAAGCCTTTCATTCATTTCAACATATCGTCACTGTGGAGCAAAAACCTTACATGTCCACAACCGTTACTTTTCAGGAAATAATAAAAGGCTAATTTGAAAACATTTTATTGAGCCATTTACCTCAGACAAAGTCAGTCTTTTTAATACTTTTCATTGGTTAAATATTTGTAAAATCCACAGACAGATGTTAAAGGGTGGCCAAGAGCATTCATTTATGAAAAAGAAAAAAAAGACGAAATACCGAGATACAAGGTTTTTCGCCCGACAGTGACAATATGCAAGTGGAAAAAACAACCGGGGTTCAAACTACAGTGATACCAGGCACCCAGGAAGTGCACCGGGCTTTGAAGCCAGTTTGACATAGTGGCCAAAGGGTGGTATTACAACTACCGGGTCCGTTACGTGATGCCCTTTGGCCCAAAAACACCTTTTCCCATAAACTTACATGGTGAAAGAGACGTCTATAAATCCGTGGATAC
Source organism: Heterobranchus longifilis (assembly GCA_028570985.1). NCBI lineage: Eukaryota > Metazoa > Chordata > Actinopteri > Siluriformes > Clariidae > Heterobranchus > Heterobranchus longifilis. Next base: position 4,846 of record JAOVVB010139007.1, read on the forward strand.
ATTTTTTTTTGGCATCACAACCCCTGCTTAATGAGTCATTTCACTATCAGGATTTGATCCATTCGGTTTGATAACATTTAGAAAGTCTAGAAGATTATTTAATCCCCATTCAAGTTAGCTGGAGCGCTAAACCGGATGTAGCCGGCTCCGTCGGCGGAAGTCTCTAGTGCGCCTGCTCTATGGGTCCAACAGTGCTAAAGCCGTGCCGTTCATCCGGGGATTTTTAGAGGCAGCACTTTTTCGATTTCATGCGCCACTGAGCAGCTTTCATAGGAATGAACGAAGCTCCGCCTCTATCGTTGTATCCAGGTTTCTTCATACATCCATGAGCGATAGCAGCATCAAAGATAATTTCAAGTCAAATATTTAAAAACAATTCCTAATAAGGAAGAACATATCCAATTGTGCATCAGCTGTGAAAAGGCCTGAGCATCTGTTCTTTTCTGAAAGTTCCCATGCCACTGTGTTTGGTGTAGCTTAGCCACCCTGCAAAAGAGGTCATATTCAATCTCACAATTTATCCGATAAAGACAAGTATTTGGCAGGAGTGTTGCAACTGTCCAGAATGGGTGCGGCGGAGGAGGAGTGTTTTCATTAAAAGGGTTTCCATGGTTGAACTGCTAGACCGGGGATAAGAAGGCTTAAATCAGCATCTGCACCAGATTCCGTCGTAACCCCAGCAGAATGGCCAAAGGTGCCTTAAACACCCCTTGAATGACTTTCACACATATTTCTCTTCACTTGTGAGATAAAGGAATTTTCAGCTATTGAGCCTCTCAGGTAGCAATTTGAAAGACAAATCTACTCACCGCTCAACCACCAAACTGACAGCCTGGGTCAAGTCTGGATTTGCCACTTGCAGGCGTTTCCATAGGGACCACACAAACTCCTTGTCTGCCTGTGAAAATAAAGGATTCAGTGAGTCAACAGCTGTTATTCTTAATTAAGATAAATAGTTTTTGATAGATTTGTCTCAAAATGCAGCGAGTCCTACAAGGAAAGCCATGGCACATCTCCGCTTTTCTCACTGAAAAAAACTAAAAAATAAATAGGATGCTCAATGACATTAGCATACGACAGAAGGGTAGTCAATCAATAATTTAAATATCTTGTACAAAATAGTTTTTGATCTGACCTGCCCTCTCTAATCATGAGCTTCTCTTAACAGGAATTTTCATCGCTGAGATGTGACCTTCGACTCAAGGGGAGCCAGCATTGACACTTGTCATTATGCACTATTTATGACTGGGGAGAGCTGGGATCCAAATCAAAACACAGCAGTCGAGCTTGCATTTTCTTTATTAATCAATTGCGCTCCGGATATGTTTTCCACTACAGCTCCAAAGTAACTAGCCCCAAAGAAACTCAAAACTGATGACAGAGAGAGTCATCTTCAAGTGGAAAAACCCAGCCAGCCCCTGACACATTTCCAATTCAAATTGTCTCGCTGTTTTTTCAAACATTTTTTAAGCTACATTACATTTAATGAGGGACATCTAAAAACTACATTTTCTGACATTAAAAGACAGAATTATACCAAATCGACTTAATATAAAATTATCTGATAAATTATGTTCACATCATCATAAGATAAAAGTCATCCCTCCCACTGGAATCTACTGGTCTCCAATTAGTACATGAATTTTAACCCCCTTTTCAAAAGTGTCTAATCAATTATTTACTAAAATGGCAGAAGCAGACCTTGATAAGACCATGAGCTGAACACATAAGTGGAAGGACTGTAGATCTATGTCTCTGTATGCATCTATGTGCAAGTGTATGTGTGTGTGTATACAAAGTGGGAGCAGGGTGAAGGATAGAGATCTCACCAAATCAGCCCTGCAATGCAGCTAACGATGAAATTAAGCAGTGGTTGACTTGAAACAGGTGGACTCCCTGTGCCTGGCCTTTGGCTGCCATTAGCCATTCCACAGACAAGTGTTCAGTCAAGACCCTCATCAAGATCTCTCCTCTGCCATATGTGTACTTAAAGATGCATTGAATGTGTGTTTGATGATGGCTGAATTATTCATTTTGAATCCAGACACTGAAACACCATGGGCTAAACATACCACAGAAAGCCACTGGAATTCAGCCACATATTAATAAAATTAGCATGGTCTAGTAGGAGCATTTGCTGGCCGACAGATGAGAGTCTTTGTAGTTAATGGCTGTCCTGAAGTACATCTTGCCAGAGACTTAAGACATCAGTGGTATTCAAATGCCACTATTTAAATGGTACACTGCACAACTAAAGGTTCCTATTAGATAGACAGAATTACTGATGCTCTACTCCAGACAAGACCACCAAGGATGGCTTCAGTGTTCAGTGTACGCAGCAGGAACTGTCTGACGTGAACAAAGTATCACTGATAAACTGGTACTATAATGTAGAGCTTTACAACTGAAAGAAACATTTAAACATGGATGTTACCATGTAAAGATGCTCTTATTTGCTTGTCAAAATGTTAGTAGACCTACTCAGTGCTATTAATAAATAAGTGATACACAGTAGTTGTGCTTTTATGTGTGTTGTTCGGTGAGCAAGCACCCCTAAATATACAAATTCATGTACTTGCCTCAACACTGGAAACACCTTATGAAACATTTAACAAGAAGAAAAATCATACATATGGTTTCCAACAAATTGTTTCTTAAATTCTAATTTTAAAATGTAAAAAGGGCTCAAAATATACACGTGCTGTTGGTCGGGATTTTTATGTCTAGAGCATTTGAGGTGTCAATTATTCAGTATAGTGAATTGGAAGCAAATTTTTTGCAATGTTTTTTGGTTTATTGAATTACGTAGGTGCATGCATACTGTAGATTTGCAAGTTTGTAAGGATGCCTTGTGTCTAAGGCCCTGTCTAAATGTATCTGGATATTTTTGTAAACAGATATTTTCCTCTCCGTTTTGGCCTCTCATGCACATGTAAACAGAGTTTTACATCACTAAAACAGATATTTTTAAAAACACCTTCTAAGGTGAATATTTTCCAAAACAGTTCCTGTGTGGACGTGTAAACCGGGAGATTTTTTCATCAAAGCAGAGATAGTAATTCTTTTTTTAAACAAGAAAAATATCAGTTTATAAAAATATCCAGACACATGTAGCCAGGGTCTTAAAGCAGGGGTTCTCAAACTGTGAAACAGGAGCAAGCCTGGTGTGCCGTGGAATTTTGTCCCTTAGGCCTAAACGTCCTATTCAACTATTTCTTAAAATACAAATTTGCATCACAAAATGTAAGTGTTGTAGAATGTTTCATTAACAAATCCTATTTTAAAATCACTTAAAATAATAGCCTATATGGCTTACTAAATTAGAACAAAATAACTAGCCTTGCACCCAAGATTCTAACACTGTGTTCACACTACGGGCGACAAAAGCTACAAACAGCCGAGGTCGTTGTCAGGTAACCGTTGGTGTTGGTCGACTGCCCGTTTGTTTCATTTCACATTTCACCGCCGGCCGCATTACATCCGTGTGCACTGCAATACAGAGGAAGCTAACATATAGCATCAGCTAACTTAGCTAAATGACACAGTAGCAGAGAAGACGAGTGGAAACAGTGAAATAGATGGGTTGTTGACCGCATCATTGGAGCGCTGAAAAAAGTTGAGCCGAGCGTCCCGCATGTCACCCAGCTACAAGTATCGGGCGTCAGTTTGTAGCATCATATCGCCGGCTTCCATTGAAAAAGACTTGTAGAATGTAATACACCAATGTATCAAAGCGTGCGGTTTCTTTTTTATTACCATTCTCGACCACGTACTTATGCGAGCTGGCCTTCTCGTCGATGACTTACATGAAAAACAACAGACGGGAGTGCTTGTCAGTGGAGCGGGACACATGCGAGTGGCACTGATGTCTGTCCTGTCCCCAGTTAAGACACTCTCGGAAACAGACACACATTAGTCATTAATTGCCCCTTCCTATGTAAGTAACAAAAACAAAAACGGCACAATTAATAGCGCTTCCAAATTAATTGAAACAACATAGATTATTGTAATAGGACCAACATTTAGCAAGTAGGCCTAAATGTAATTGATGATCTTTATTGATCTTTGTTATAGCACTCGAACAAGCCTAGTTATTGTAAAAAAAAATTTTAAAAAAAGAAATCTGATTTGTGGGTTCATGATATATGATTTTGTTATTATGCATGTATGTTACATTATAAATAATATCGTAATTATTTTTTAAAACTGATTTAATTAAAGCACTAGTCTAAAACCACTAAATTATGGAAAGATGATTTTGTAACACTTAATTAAGTTATTGTAATTAGTAATAAAAAAAGATTTTGTTTTGATAAAATTGTGTCATTTTTATTGTGAACTGTCTATTTGAGATACACTATATAGCCTGTATATACATTTTAATACAGTATATTCTATATTTATGAGGCTGCATACATCAATATTTTGAGTAAAAGAAAATAGTGTGCCTTGGAAATTTCATCTTTATGAGGGTGCCTTGAGGCAAAAAAGTTTGAAAACCACTGGTCTAAAGGTATGGAGGTGTCAAACTTCTTTTTCTGAGTAAACTCTAAAAAGTTAACTTTGAAAGTCAAACTTATACATAGGATAAATAAGGTAACAAGCACACAAGTGGTTATAGCCAAATAGCACCAACAACAAATGTTCCTTCCCCATGTGTCAGGTCAGGTGGTATCTATAGTCTAATAAAAACTCAAATGTAACACATCATCTGCTGAACCCCACAGCTGTCTACCTACCTGTATAGCAAGGTACTGTGAATATGCAAAGTGAGAGATGCTGGGTTAAGTTCACTCATGTTATTAGGCACCACCTGGTGGTGAGTATGCACGGACACCCTCCCTCAATCACTGACTCACAAAGTGAAGATGAAAGGTTCTCAAATCTGCTCATGAGCAAATCATATGTCTAGGCCTATGTGTTTGTATTTATTTGAATAAATTGAAAAATGGGGAGTCAATTTATTCAAATGTACTCTGGAAGCACATATTTGCTGCACATTATTTACTGTCTTTGCTGAACGTTTAATAAACTGTGGTCATTTACAGACCTTTGCAGCTAAACCGCAGCAGTGACAACTAAACCATTAAAATATGTTTTATGCACTTAAGTAAAATCAACTAATCTTCAAATAATAACTAACTCCCCGGTAATAGATATGCATTTCAATTTCAACTGTCATCTGCTAGTCATAAACCTCAAAACTAACATAAGTTCATGCCTTAGTTAAAAGAGTTATAATTAGTGGAAATTGCAATATGCAACAATGTTGTTGAATAATAAATAAACAGTCATAGTTCTGACTTTCTACTGCTTTCAGTATACTGCTAAAATAAAACAAATTGCTTGTTGAATTAAAAAAAGAAGAAGTTATTTCTGACATTTTATTGAATAAATTGAGCATTGAACTGAACACAAATTTTTTTATAAAAAAAAAGAATTATAGTTACATTTTAAAGAGCAGTTTTCTACAGATACACTCTTTCAACTAACTCAAAAAATCCCTGAGTGCCTTTCACGATATGTCGCAGGCTTTCGCTATGCATTGATTGTGAAATTTGATATTTAGATGACGATTAAAAAACAACAACAATATACTGTGCAGCCCTCGTGGAGATGAAACAGAAACAGCTGACTAATGTACTTTCCAGTAGGAATTGTTATCTCCCCAGAAATACTTTTATTTTTAATGTGACACAATGACACAATATGTATGTATCTTAGTCAAATCATAGGTCTTAATCTGTTAAAAAATAAATATAATGCTACTTAACATGAGAAATGGTTTGGAATTGAATAAAGTGGGTAGTCATTGTCTGATAGAGATGACAAATAGTGAAAGGGCAAAAAAAGAACACAGGGAGTGTGTACTGAGAAGGAAGAGGTGCTGGCAACTGTAAGATGTACATGTAGTCAGACAAAAAGAAACACAAATGTTTGTGACAGTGACTGCACATTCAGCCCATGAAAACATCTGATCAATAACTGTGTTTTACAAGAGCAGCGTATTTCACGCATTGCTTCATAAGGCTCATGAAAGGCTCAAATATGTGAAAATAATAGTTAATGTACAAATTAGAGACAAATGACAAAATGTGACTGGATATTTACTGATTTAACTTGCTGTCATCAGTTCACTCAATACATCACACGTTCATACATACCTGACATTGCATTAACTCATCGGATAAACTCTTAACTTGTTCCTCCAAAACCAGGATGCGAGTGTCGTCTTTGGAGGACATTTTTGGACTGAAAAGAAAGCAAAATAACATAATTGAGAACAGCTTGGACGGACACTTTGAAAACTTGTGACAGAGGAGAAAACGATTACCGTTATCAGCAAGCCCCTTCGTATTTAATCGGCGACGAAACTGAAAACGAGCTTATGTTTTTGAAAGCAATAGCGAGTGGGGATTTGTACTTTTCATCTAACGTTAGCTAGTTATGGTGTATTAGTATGTCTTTAGACTCGCAGGATGAGACAATCAAGCTCACAGCACGCTCTTTAGAAGAAAATGTACAGTTTGTCTCTTACCCGTTTCGATAACGTCCTAACCAGGCAGCAGATCTCAACAGCAGAAGCACTTCGCTAATACAACATAGTGCTACTGTAGCTATCTTAGCTAACGTTAGCCACTTAACAAACACTGATATTTCCCGTTTCTCGTCCTTGTTTCTTGTCTGCCGTTGACAGCCTTCCGCGTTGAGTCAGAACATCGTCACTGCATGCTTCAACGACAGTATTTGATTATCCATTAAAAGTACACTTTGTAGTTTTTTCTGCAAAACCAAACCAAAACTTTCTCAGTGAAACACTACTGTTGTCAATAACTACCGAAACGCTTTCCTGCTTTCAAACAAGCCCGCTGTTTTCCGTTTCCCTTCCACGTTAACGTAATCACGTCATTTTACGACGGCTACAGTTGACGTACGGTAGAACGTTTCCAAAGGCAGGTCCGGGGTACCAGAAGGAGTCCTGATTGTTGTTTCAAGAGGTCCTCAACACAATTAGGTTATACTAATACTTAAGTTCAAACTTTCACAGTTTTTTTACACACCCTGTTTTTTTTTAAACTATGGACCATTGGCTAAATGATTGGGCTATTGGCGGTGTGTTTATTTAAAGATCCAAAATAGCAGCCTATTTTAACAATATTTACCAGACTAAAATAGGCTATTTGTTGAACTTGTTTATCACAACAGGAAGCACAAACAAATAATAAAAATGGTGTGCATGCATGGCT
>JAOVVB010139018.1:0-12092 GCA_028570985.1 Heterobranchus longifilis
GGTTTAACTGATATAAATATATTACATTAAGTCAATGTCAAAGAGTTTGTGTGATTATTCTAAGTATTTTAAGTATTATTTTTTTAACGTGTGTGTGTGTGTGTGTGTGTGTGTGTGTGTGTGTGTGTGTGCGTAAGTGCATGTGTGTGTGCGTATGTGTGTGTGTGTGTGTGTTTTAATTCTATAAAAGCAGAAGGTCTGATGCTTCTATTGATATATTAGCTGTTTACATAGTACAAAATATACTATGGTGGGGAAAGAGTTAAATATTCTTTTTTTTTTCACCAGTTCATCACATAGATCAATCACAAAGAAAACTGAAAAATCCAATAAAAAAAAAAAAAACATCAAAGCACTATAAGTAATCAATTTTTCATTTCACTCCTCTTGCAGGTAAAACCCGGTCATGCAGTAACCCTTCTGGTTCACTGAACACAAGGACATCAGATGTGTGTGACTAAAGGCCTTCACATATAAGGATCTAATATTGTATTTCAATAATCAAACTAACTGTTGACTCAAGATCAATTGGTGCCTTTGCTGTGACTCAAAATGGACCATGGAAAGTAGAAAATATTAATTGAGTATTTAACTCCAATCATGACATTAGACGAGTTTCTGTTTGATGTCACAGTGACAAAGATACCTTTTGTTTGGCCACTGAATCCAGGCTATAGTTTACCACTATGAAATACATGAGTTTCTTCTTCGACATCTCAAAGAAGTCTACAGGTCAATCCAAGTCAGCTTTGGCACGATTTTGTGAGGACAGCGTATTAAGACAGTCAATATGAGAGGGAGCTCCAATATATTATTTAAAGAATATGGCTCGTCTTTATCTAAATCTGCACAGCCTTTTTCAGAGGAAAAGCCAAAAATAGCTGCATGATATCACACATCTGAGAGTAGTGGCTTATGTAAGAGGGTTTTAAAGAGGGCCGGCCCAAATTGGATGGTTTTTGGTGGAGAGCTCTACACCAGTGTCAGATTTACACACGCACGCACAGGTCATGCAAGGCACATGCATTCACACACTCTCTAATCACAGATCTATCTGATACACACAAATGACAGCAGTGTTTCTTTGCCAGCAGTAATTAAAACGGTGGCAATTGGCTGAGGGCAGCCTCTCCCTCTCATCTCACCACAAGGTCACTGACGCTCTCGGTAAAACAACCGAGGATCCGTCTGGCCCCACTGAGACGTAACGTTTTTTGTGAAGACTTGAGGCGAATCATTGATACTATTGCAGTGGTGATCTATTCAGACATTCTAGACACACAGATGCTCATCACACTCCATTTGAAGTGAGTACAAAAGCTTTGGTGCCGCTCCGTTTGGGCTTATTCAAGTCACAGTCAAACTAGTTTTATGTTTGTGCATGGTGGAAAAGTGAGAGAGGGGCCAAGAATAGAAAATAACAGGTACAGAGAGCAAGGTGTGATGTTTACTGCCGATTCACCAGGTAGTGTATATGAGTGAATGACGGTTTGTGTATCAGATATCATGACACTTAACTGAGTGAATGGATTATACTTTAAACTTCTTAGGTCAATCACCACAACGAAGATTTCCGCCGAGATTAAACCGTTTTAGAACGTTGCAGTGAAAAGTTGTATCGGTGAGAACTGACCCGTCTCACCTCGACTCAAGCCAGCTGATGGAGTCTCCTGCGACTCAACTTGTCAAATAGCCAGCGGCCGGTTTTAGAATGTAAGGCACGTCACCTGTTTCAACAGCCAATTAGTGTTGGACGGAGACTCGACGAGAGTGGGAGAGAGAGAGAGAAAGGAGAGCAAAATATGTAACAAACCAGCAATAACCCCCCTTCCCTGTTTCAGCATAAATGAAAGGCTTGTGCTTTCCTAGAACAAGCAGTTTGGAGGTAGCAATTAACTCAAATTTATGGTTTAGGACGATGTCTACAAATGAAAATCAATTTTCACTTTAACTTGGGTAGTTACAGAATGGAGCCCCCCGAGCCGTAGTTAACAGTAACGTAATGTCGACAATGGCAGCCGTCACGTGATGTCATGGGGCCCAAAGAGACTTTTTCCCATAGACTTTCATGGCGAAAGAGACGTCTATAAATCCGTGGATAATTTTTTTTTGCTGCATCACAACCCCCACAAAATGACTAATTTCACCGTCAGGATTTGGTCCATTTGGTTTGATAACATTTGGAAAGTCTAGAAGAGCCGCAAGATTTAATTATTTAATCCCCATTCAAGTCCATCGGCCGAAATCTCCAGTGCGCCTGCTCTGTTAGATTTTTAGAGGCGGCAGTTTTTGGCTTCATGCGTCACTGAGCAGCTTTTATAGGAATGAACGGAGCTCCGCCTTGATTGCTGTATCCAGGTTTTATTATACATCCATGGCCGACGCAGCACAGAGGTCCTGGTCTAGCTAGCGGGCAGCTGGCTAGTTAGCTAGCTTGCTAATTCCGTCATGCTTTCATGTTTCACTGGTTACAGGAAATGAGCCGAACAAAGTTGTCACTCATCTGGCGATAGCAATGTGCTTTCCTACACTGTGACAAGAGTGTGTGGATGAATGTTAAATGAAACTCATTTAGCAGCTTATGCTTTAGCTCTGGAAAGTCACATCATCGGCGTAGCACCAACATTGTTACCACAGCAACCCATGCAGATAGTTGGTGCTGTGATGTCTGGACACTGACACACATAGGGAAGTGGCTCGCACTTTATTAATCCTATTCTTGGCTTTCGTAAAAGCGATGTGAAAAAAATCAGATATTTTATTTTTAGGCCATATCACCCCGCTCTAATTGGAGGAGAAATAAGGAAGATGCAAGAGAGTGTGTAATCACGCTGACGGATCTAACAGCATTGATTGGTCCTAGCGGGACTGCTTTGCAATAGGATCTGCTGCTTATTGTGTGGTTGGCCTTTGAATAATGAAGTGGCTATCATGGAGAGGCTAGATAAAAAATGAATGATCGGTAAATATCAGCTCACTCACAGTGCTCCTATACCTTTCATGTTTATTATACCAAAGGTGTTACATCACAGACTAATCTGAAACTGGATTTGTACTCTGGCAGCATCACTGACGTTTTCTAAAAAAAATAAAGACTTGTGTATATGCCTCACGCAGAGAGGAATGATAGGCAAACAGTATTTATTCTATAATAATTCGTCCAAATGGTTCCAGTTAGGGGAAATTGATGTTACTCCACCAATGTTCACCGCTTATCCAATAACAAGTGCTTAAAAACAAGCTGTAATTCTTTGATCAAGTATCTTGGTACAAATATTGACGGATGCATCGTGGCTACGAGTGTGCAAGTATCTTCCCTTACACAAATATCAATAAGACCATAAGTTTTGTGGAAAAGCATGATCAATATTTCAACAACACTGACAACCTTTGAAACATACAAAAATAAGCACTGCTTTCCACTGTAACAATCCCTTCCTTCTACAGTCCTTACCTTATGAATTTCAATGTGAATTTCAAAATGCCTACTTATTGTTTTATAAACTTTTCCAGTTTTCTGGTACATATGCATTTAAAGTTTGCTGCAGCAAACACTTGGAGGCAACACCCACACTGGGCAAAATACTCAAGATTCTACGACTACATGCTTTGCAACATCCCCCAAAACGAGACAGAAGTTTTTCTAGGAATTTCCCATAATGCCAACAATAGGGCCCATATTTTCGAGGGGTAATCTAAGGCCATGATGAATTTTACACACCTGCCGTGGATGCATCCCGGAATAATACACTTCCATGGTGCTTTGAGGCGACTTCAGTGAGTTATAAAACTGAAAGGAAAGGTTTCGTAATTGCAAGGGATAGTATCAAACAACTTCAAACGCTCAACCCACCCATGCCTATTATCTCTACCTTCGCCCACAGCACAAGAGTTTCAAAGCCCATCCATCCCGGCAGAGCCCCGAGACCCCGTGCGGAGTAATAGCTAGGTAATAGTAGTGCTGTTGATCAGGAAGCACGGAGGTGGTCCTGCAGGTTTATTCAATATTCAAGAGAGGCATTTGGTGCACCGTGGGAGCACCCAGCTGGAGAGGCGGCAGTAAGGGAGACGCTTTGGACCCCACACCGACCACATCCAGAACTCATTAGCACCAGGATGGAGGAGGGAGAAAGAGATAAATATTGCAGGTATAGATGGTGGAGGAATTGTTTATAGAAGACTCAGACATGGAGGTGGGGAGACAATGGAGGGAGTGATACAGAGAGACAGGGAATCTGAACAAGGGAAAGAAGAAAGATGAGACAGGAATTATGAGGCATCAAGTCATCAAGTGCATCTGATTATTGATCTTATACTGCATAGTAAAGCTGGTGTGTGTGGGCTGCGAGAGTATAAGAAGCAGCCTGTCCTCCAGAGGGAAACGACAGCAGTTGACGTCCTATTTGAATACGACCTATACGAGCGTTTACTGAAATAGCGCCTCTAGTGGTCAGAGCAATTACGACCCATATTGATATTTTATTTTTAAGTGTCTCCCTGCCGTGTTATGGCGCCAAAAAAACGGAAGTAATGTGACAAGTGTGTGTGACAAGTATTTAGAGCGTGTGGTAGTATGGTTTGGAGGATTTGTTGATATGACAATGCACACATGCATCACCTCATCTCATTTTAAAGCTGGGTGTTAAATGGAGAGGAGTGAATCTGCTCGACTGCTGCAGGATATATTGCTATATGAATTGACTACTAGGAGAGAGATCAGATGTGGTAATAGCACACAGAGGACAAAGCTGCTTCAGGTATATGCACAGTAGGATGGAGACATTACACCTTCCTATATCGACTTGACCAGGCAAGTCTACGCACATAAATTCAGGCTTTGACACTTGCGTGTAGTTGATGTCTAACCATAAAGACTCACTCATGTATAGGGCTGGGCAATATGGGTGAAATTTCCAATCCAATTCCATCAAAAATGGATAAAGAATCGTAATTGTCACCCTACACTACTCACACACATGGAAAAAAATACAAATATATAGGCTGCATGTGAGAAAGGGCTCCACTTTTACTGGACAGTTATATCCTGCACACACATACACCTGCACACATAAACGCACACTTGAAGATGGGTATCACAATCGATTTTACAAGGTATTGGTTTTTCATTTTTCCTAATGGCTAGGAGCTATTTTAGATGAGACGCATTAGTGTGCGCGCATGTGCGTGTGTGTGCGCACTGTATGTGTGTCTAAGTGTGTTGTATGTGCTGAGCGTCCACGCAGAAGCTGGAGGACGGGAAGTGGAAGCTGATTGAGGTGGTGGTGGTAAACACACGATATGAGTACCAGAGTAATGACTGAGGCCTTTTGACCCCATTAGTGATCACTGTTTGCATGCCTTCTTCAGAAGGAATTAAACATAGAAGCATGATAATAAAATGCAATATTGTGTAGTAGTAGTGACTCAACATTCAACATTTCATTGATTCAGCATTTCATCATAAGCTTCTCAAAGCTTTGATTTATTAAAGCTCCCAGAATGTAAATGTGAGATGTCTCTTTTGAATATAAAGCAGGTAGGTGCTCTATAAATACTGTGAAAGTATCAAAACACTCAATCCACAGAGAAATGCACACAGCCCGTATTCAGAAACTGTGCCTTTAAATGAGTCATCATGAAGTTGTGATGTCACAAATGTACTATAGGCAGAAACTGCCACTACACTGCTGTTACAGTCATTCCCAGGCTACAGAAACCCTGACCAATCAGAGCAGACTGGGCTTTTCTGGGAGCGGGCCTTAAAGATACAGGCACTAAAACGGAGCGTTTCAAACAGACAGGCATATTTTTTTAACACTAAAGTATGAACCTGCAAATGAGCATAACATGGGACCTTTAATTTTTTAAATGTTGACCATGCTTCAAAAAATGTGGTGCGCAGTGTAGAATATCTGTCAATTGTGAATTATATTTTATTCTTGTTCCTGAGGTTTAAAAAACAACAACACAGAATCACACTGTGGTCACTATAAAAAAAGGTATAGAGCATGTACTTTCTAGTTTCACTTTCAGAAAAAGTCCAATGGAAAACTTGTCATATAGTGATAGAAACAGCAAGCCCAACATTCAAACAGGTTGATTTCAACATCAAAACACCGTACTGTGGCAGGATACTACTACATCATCATAGACTATGCCCACTAACTGACAGGTGAGTGATGTGGCGGTCGCCTCCTCTCTAATAGATTATGGCCCGCTGCACCCCCTGCTCTAACATGTCAATCATGTTATAGCTAATGCTATGTACACACACATACACACACTGACTGAGTGATGTTCTGTTTATGTTGTTGGCCTTGCACAACACCCCATCACATCACTCTTATCTCAGGTAAACCTCTAGACCTGGTTTTCAGCCCCAGTCTCTTCTCTCAGAATACCAGACCTTCAACAGCAAATCCTCTGCACGCCCAGTTTTGTGCTAGTTACTGAAAAATTGTAATTAGTCACAGTTACCTCATTAAAAATAACTCAGTTATTTTACTTCCATCAAAAAGTAATGTGTTACTATGATAAGTAATTTTTTACTTACTTTTTAAATGTATTTCTTCTTCAAGGATTTACTTGAACGCACAGCAAATTAACAAGGGGCAACTGAACGCACCATTAAGCTCTGTCGGTGGTCAGTGCCTGCACACATGTTCATTGTTTGTTTATATAACTCAGAAGGTAAATGGTGCCACACCGGTGACTTCAGGGATGCAGGAGGATCTTACAGTTCTGTTATTTCTCCATCATCTCCAACTCCAGCAGTGGCCATGGTGTTTGGAAAAGTACAGCTGCAGGCTAACTGTTACACTGGTAAGCTAACTGTTAGCTGTGTCTTTATGCTGCAGACTGTTGCACGTTCTGCTGTTGTAATTCTTTTGAGTGTAATACAGCCACTTTAGATCATTTAGCTATAATGTCACCTGCTGCCTAGTCTGGCTTACATGGTGGACAGTGCCAGGACAAAGCCTTACTTCCTGTCTGTACAGGAAGTCCACGGGAAACTACGGGAAACAATAACAGCAACCTCCAAGCTATCAACCTACACGCTGAAAATTACGAGTTCTGAAGATTTGAATCGTGCAATAAGGCAGGCCCGTTCTGTTCTTTCAGTGAATCATTGTGAAGCTCTACAAAGAATATTTTCATGTAGGTGTTCCACCAAAATAGTTTCCCTCCTGACACTATTCTGCAGAGGCACCGGGATGTGGTGGGAGTTTTTTCCCCTATGTAGGAGTGAAAGCGCACTGAATCCAGACCTTCCCCCATCAGCGCTGTGGAGATAAGTCTGGCTACGCAAGACTACCTGCTGCCAAGTATCCAGCTGTAGTTTGCAGTCTGCTCTGCTTTTGTCATCATCTTTTGTCTTAAAATATCTCCACACAGCTGACATTGCTGCTCTGACGACAGGTGAACGTCACGTTGTATCGGACTCCCTTTCAGTAACGGTAATTTAGTTACATAATTTGAAAAAGTATTAGAGTACTTATTACCCTAAGTAAGAGTTACTGTATCCTTTCACCTGCATCCTAATATGCATTTAAACTTGCTGCACAAGGTGTGATGTTTGGACTGGCCTTGTCTGAGCACTTGAATGCACATGCACATTGCCACTGAACCTGTGCTGTGCAAGCATTCAACCTTTCCTGCGCCGTGTTCAACGTTTGGATTGCCCCGCACGAGCATTCAATCATACACGCACTGCTGCCGAATCGCTGCTGTGCGAGGCAGAGGCTTTCATTTACTCGCCGCAGGTATTTCAATCCACCATGCACGGAGATCTCACCCACACACACGCAACGCCTCCTCTTCTGAGGTTCCCCTTGTTCAGTTTCGTCCACACACACCATACACAAGTGTTGTAGTCGGAAGAACAAGATGTACATGGGAGAGAACGTGAGTAAAGGGCTGAGAAGAGTGAGAATTGGGAAATGGTAAAAGAGAGTGAGGGCAGAGTAACCTGTTCTATCAAAATTATCTAATCTTAAACACATTAAACCATTCGAAAAAGGCATACAGAGCTTTCCATAAGCACCAGCTGCCAGGCAAACAAACAGCTGGCTACTCATTTAAGCCCAGCCAGCTACTTTATTATATACATTTTAATTTACCGAATGAACGAATTAATGAATTATCTTTATTTAGCTTGCACTTTTCACAGCAATTAATTAATTCATGATTCAGTAGATTCACTTAATTTGAGTCAAGTGATTTGTTATTTTAGAGTTATTTTTGGCACAGGTTTATTTTATTATATAATTTAAAACCAATACATGGGCTGGGAGACATGGGATTAAAAACCTGTTCCCCCTTTAAAATAACTAAGGGCTAATAATTGTGTATTTTCATTGAATGGGAGTGTGTTTCTGTTTCTAGTAAAACAATACATTAAATTGTAATTAAATTAAGTTTTTTTAGGGAAAGAAGCACCATATCATGGTGTGTTTACAGTGGAATGTAGACACAACCTGTCAGAAAGCAGGAGGAGGAGGGGAGACTGCCAGCGGCTGGAGGTGAGCTGGGAAGAGGGTGGGAGGGGAAATTTTAGATGGCTTTATCTGTAAATAAGGTCTAATGATTCTTAATTTAAAAAGTTCTGATCAGTCAGGAATAGACATGGCATTAAATATTATTAGCTATTTACAGACTGTGTGGGCTGAAATGCACAAGAAGTCTAATTCTTCACAATAATTAACTACATGTTCACAACCAAGTAGGCAAACTTTTTTAAATATGCAATAATTAAAATCAGTTTATATGATGGTATAGTGGCATTAGAATGTGTACTGACAAATGTTTTCCCTAGCTGGCTACTTTCCCCCCACTGGCTGGTTACTCCATATCTCGTGGAAAGCCCTGGTCATATCAAACCAACTGTTTTGGATACAAAATCCAAGATACAGGGCTCAAGCTTAAGGCTCTAGTTAATCATTGATAGGCTGATGGTTGCTCATCTCACTTGTTAATGCCGTGTAAAAGCAGTTTGAGCTCAGATTAAGACGCTAAGACTCTTCCCTCAAGCTGACCACTTACGTCACTGACACAGGATGCACAGCGGAGTAAGCTCAGTGCTCGACTTTCCTGAAACAATCAAATGTGTAGAACAGTTGTAGCTTGAGTTTGATATGTCCCATGTCCCATTAACTCATAACAGTTACGTGTCTACATGTACAGTACCTGGATTTTAATGGCTACTAATGCCTGGTGCACAACAGAGGATCTTCAAATCTTAGAGACTACAGACATAACGACTGATTTAACTGGTTTTTAATATTTTAATCATAAAAACGCACACACCAGACGATTCAGTCAAGACACAGGGCCACACACTTGGTGTTTATAAAATCGATTTCAGAGTGGCGATTCCAGGGACTTGGGATCTCACGGAAAGTCACGTGACCAAACGTGACTTAAGATTGAAAACAAACTTGGCAGTCTCCTGTCGTCGTCACCTGGTTGCATTTGTGTGTGCTGTGTTTTGCACCGAAAAACAAAAAAAAAGAGAGAAGTAGATGAAGTCATGGCTGAGAAGACGGAATCAGCATGACTTATACATTTTGCTGCACAAGCTGGAAATACAGTTTTATTTTTAGACTCAAACAGGGCTGTTCCAATCTACTGCTACAAGATAACACTTTTTACGAGGACACCTACATGTTCTGTTCGTGTTTTCAACAGCTGCCTCGCTACGGTTAAACCCACACTGTCCTCCAGAGAAAAATGACAGGAGTTGACGTTTGTTCAAGCAGTAAAATACGACCCATATTGATGTTTTGTTAGGAGGTGCCCTCTAGTGTAGCTGGATATTATGGTGCCAGAAAGCCAGAAGTAATTAAACTGAGTATTTAGAGCGAGAAACATGCTTGGGGCGGGAGGAAGGGGAAGATGGATGGATGGGTAAAACAGACACAGGACTTTTACCCAGGAGACCGGGGTTCATGTCCCGTTATGAAAAAGAAATGAAAAAGTTATTTTTTAAATTAACCTAAAGACCGGAAGTACGTCATGTGGCACAGATGTACGGAAGTGATTTAACGTATCAAATATATTGATTTCACCTAAACCACAACCTTTTTTTCTAACCTTACCAAGTTGTTTTGTTTAAATTTAAACCTACAGCACCAACGTCTGTTTTCACAACGTTAACGGATCAACAGATTTCACTCGGGGTGGCCCTGGTTAACAGCATGTTTAAAACAGCGAATGTAACGTTCATGTATTAGGGTGAAAACGCTCATATGGGTCGTATTTACTCCCACCGCTAGGGGTGCTATTTTAGTTAATGATCATATGGGTCGTATTAGAGTACACACAGGAACAAACGACTTACAGTTTATGATCGTATGGTTTGGAGGACTTGTTGGTTAAACCAAAACACCAGGATTTCAGTCGAAATCTGGGCGATTCCAATCCAGTCGGTATCATTAAGATTATGTCTGTAAACCCCTCGCACTACAGGATCATCTGGGCAGATAATCAGTTCCGACCAGCCTCGAATTGCAAACGCCCCCGCGATTGTAGGGAGGAGCGAATCAGACCCCAAATCAGCCCAACTATCCTCTAGTGTGGGACCAGCACCAGTTAACTAAAGTTGTAAATCAAATGAGACGAACATCCACCTTCTCCTGCCCCATGTTGCATTACCAAATTATTCACAAGGGCCTATTTGTCGTACACAACACATGTGCTCGGCATGTTCGATGTTGCAGTTCCGTGGACCATAAATCAATAGTCACCGGCGTGTCTCTGGGAGAGTGAGAAGCGGCAAAGATGGGACACCCCCCCCCTCTCATCACCTCCGCTGTGAGACGGGCTTGTAGGACTCTGCCATTCTTCATACGGCCATCTGTCGACACGCTGTCCTTGAGCGGCGGAGACGAGTGGCAGTGAAGCATCGCTATCACAAACGGGATCGAGGAAAGCATTTTATATCGATCCAGGTGTGGTGGGGTGTACGGCAGATATTGACAGGAGCGGATGTGAAATGAGAGGAGAGGATGTGATGCCCACTTAAGCTGCAGCTTGCAAAGTCAGTTACCGGAGCATGTTTATAGGTGAGCATGAGCGGGCCTGTTTTAGAAGGATGTATGACATAATTTCATAGATCTATGCAAATGACCAACAGCAGCTCTCTAGTATTAAAGACCACTTTTTGGATCTTACTCATGTGGTTACATAGTATCACTGCATGCTAGCCAAACCTTCAACGCAGAGAAATCAGTGAGTACTCAGGGGGAGGTGGGAGGAGGGGGCTCTGAGTGATGGTATTCTGCAACCTAGCACCATAACTATTCTATTTATAAATTGAGATTTGATACCGTAACCTGAAATCTCACTGTGCTCCCTGCCGCTGCCACTTGGCTGCCTATGAATGATTAATGAGCAGATACTGAACTGTAGAGACCATTATTGTTCTTTTCTCCCCTCCCTCCCTCTCCATCCATCGCTCCATACACAGATTCCTTTGGGGAGGCAGGGGATTACATTGCATGAGCTAGTGTTTTTCTCTGCTTACTTGGCCAGGTTGTAGGGAACACACTGCAAAAAAAAAGCCCTCATATTTAGAATTAAAGTGATACTCCTGCCAAAATCTTTACAGCATCAAATACCCCCTGTAGACTTTAAAGGGATTGCAGCTGTGGTCAGTTTTAAAGGCCCTAAATTAAAAAACATATTTTCTCAATCAGCTTTTAACTATGAGTGATGAACAACTGAGTTTGAATGAGTTCGGAGTGTTTAACTCTTTCTCCGCCATCAAGATTTTCCATCATTTAAGACACAACGCTTCCCCACAATTGTTATACAGAGGGGGGAGGGGGCTGTTGCAGAGCTTGTGAACATAGTACTGCACTTCTGGCTTCAAAACCAAGCGAAGAAGAAGATCAGCGGTAAACTGGAAGTAGAGAGACGTGAGGAAAACAGCTGTGCACAAGCCGAACTTGAAAAAGTGTCTCCTCGGTGGAGGGGAGCGTGGATCAGATGAAGTTTACCAGGATATGGGCCCTTCCCTGGGCTGGAGGCTGGAGAGGCTGATGTTTACCCGAGCGAGGGGCTCCTTCCCTGGGGTGGATCTGAGCAAATGT
>JAOVVB010139028.1:0-12092 GCA_028570985.1 Heterobranchus longifilis
CATATTAAAAAAAAAATAGAATATAAATAGGAAATAATAAAAGGAAATAAAAGAGAAAACAAAAGGGGAGGGGGTCCTTATATTGAAATATTTCCTACTTTGTGATATGCAGGAACATATTATCCTGTCTTCTCCCAGAAGGGTTTAGTCTGTTGTTTGGGAGGGTAAGAAAGTGGGATTTTTCTGGTTGTATTTGAGGATGACATTTCTTTGTATTTGGACAACTTGTGAGAAATCTCTCTCTCTCTCTGTCATTCAGTTGGCGTTCTCCCGTGCCGGCTCAGAGATGAAACCCTTCCGCACCCCCGTGGACCAGAATGTGATCGAGAGCCAGGCGGAGCGTGAGGACTACAGGAACTCCAACTTCACCAAGGGCCATCTCAATCCCAGCATGCACCAGAAGACAAAAGAAGACCGCGAGTCCACCTTCACCCTGACAAACATCGTCCCTCAGCGAGCGGGCTCCAACTCTGGCCCCTGGAGCAGTCTGGAGAACGGCGTGTTGAGAAAGTTCAAGGCCTTCTGCAACGGGTCCATGCACGTGATCACCGGAGCCATGCCTTACGAGTCTGAACCCCGCTGGATCAATAACAGGGTGTCTGTTCCGGAGTACATGTGGTCTGCCTACTGCTGCCCGTCCTACAGATCTGACCTTCCTGAGTCCATGAAGAACTTTTTCCCCACACATGCTGCAGTGGGAAGGAATGACCGCAACAGTGGAGAGGAGATAGTGCCGGTTAATGTGAAGGCGAGGTCCACTGTGAGGGGCTATGATGTGAGACGGATGTCTGTCCAGACTCTGGAGGGCATTCTGTCACAGAGGCTGGCCATGACCATCAGTCTGTTTCATGGCCAGTGTCAGCAGCAGAGGCTTTAGTACCTGCGTGAAATCAAATGTTAACTATTGTGTGTGCACTGCAGTAGTCCCCACACACACCACATTACTTCATCTTTAATTACTGAATGAGTGTTTGATTAATCAGGACATGGTTATTATCTCATGGTGGTTTTGAAATGAATTTTTCTGATGATTGGGGTTTTGTAAAATTAAGGATGCACTGATCTGACTTTTTCAGTTCCGATACCGAGACCTGGATTTTGGGTGTGAGCCGATACAGAGTACCAGTGCTTAATTAATAAGATGTATGCCTCACTGTGTAGACGTGACTGGGATTATTATTTTATTATGTGTCAGACAACATCAGACATTGCTTTCCTAACTTTTCAAAACAAAATGTGACAAATAAATACATAGATATACATATACAGAATTGCTATTTATTATTAAATAAATAAATAACAATAAAAAGGAATTGAATTGAATAGATCATCGGCCCCATTGTCACCGGTACGGTACCAGATCCAGCTATTTGAGTCAGTATCGGCTCAATATCCGATATCTGTATCAGTGCATCTCTAATATATATACACACATACAAATATGACGACAGAGAGTATGTAGATGAAACACCAGATTATGTTGAAAATCAAGCTTTTTTCAAGGAGTATATTTGAATTCAAGCATATTCCTAACCTTGAAAACATTTAACGCTTAAAATGAAGCATTTTCCAAACTTTAAAGAATCTGCACGAGCCCTGAATACAGCAGCAGACAACGTAAAGATATAGTGGAGTAATGGCGTCACATTCTCTGTGTGTTGTGATCTGAGCTTCTCTGGTTTGTTTTGGTAGCCGTGGGCAGCTGCACATGCATGCGAGTCTGATGCATGCGTGTGGCTGACGTGCCCGTTTGTTTTGGACTGAGATGCTGGCGCTCTAGTGCGACATCTAGTGGTTCTGAATCTCACATATATATATATATATATAACCTTTATACGTGTTTAATTTAAATGTTGTCTTGTCTCATAATGGCCGGAAATGAATATTTCTGATGAATGTGATATTTCAAAATTAATCAATGTCATCTTGCAACATGTTCACCAAGCCCATGATTATCCAATAAAACAACACTGAAATTGAAGCGGCTTTTGATTAATTTTAAATATTTATTTTTTAATGATATGACCAAAACACAAAACATACAAAATACCAAGCTGTCAATTATGTGGTCCGGCAAAAAACACGAGCATCGGTTGCAACAGGAGTGACTGACTGATAAAAACACAAAAAAATGTACAATTGATTGATCATCATAAATAAGTACAAGCTTTGTACATACAAATGAGAACACCTCAAATTGAAATGGCTGAATGTCTGAGATTGATTTTTTTTTTATTTATCCTCCTACAGAGAAACACCATGTACAACTGACTTCCTGTCAACTTTGGACACTTATTTACTCAACGAAAAAAATCCTCCACACATGTACAGCATCTGCTTATTAATTTCACTTCTGCACCCTGTCGGAGCGTGTAAAGGCAACTCCCAAATCAATGATTATAAAATGAGCATCCACCGGTCATTCTTCACCTGAATTCTACCACATTCAATTAAAAACACGTGCCCGGTTGCACAAAACACCATAACTTAAGATTTTCCCTAAAGTCTGAGTTAAGATTTTTGCTTAAAATAAAATCAGTTGCACAAAACACCCTTAAGTCTTCTCCTTAAGTTTTCCCTCAAATGTTCACTTCAGTATTTAAGGTTTTCTCCTTATACTTGAGGAATCCCTTAAAGTTAGTTAAACCGTTAAGACCACCAAAGTAAGGAAAAAACTTAAGGTGCCTCTGACTCTATCTTAACTGCAACATGGCTGAGTTTATAGCAATAAAGAAAGAAAATTAATGCATCCTGACAAGATTTTTCCGCGACCAACGATGAGTATTTGATTTTACACTAAACATGTGACCGGCAGTCAATTTATGATGAGACCCCCATCAGGGTTCAAGTTAGTTTTGTTTTGTTTCTTTCGGTAATTTTGAACTTATAGACAACTCGAATACAAATACAAGTCAAAAACATGTAAATAATTAAGAAATATACATCTTTGTTTTTGTAAACATTCATACTGACTCACTTCTTCAAGACCAACCACAGTGATACAAGCGGTTTCCATGGAAACTAGAATGTTACTGCTGTAAAATGTCTTTCAATGCCGTAAATGCCTCGACGCTTTTCCTTAACTAAGGAAACATTTTAAGGCATTCTGTGCAACACTCAAGTAAGTCAGTCCCTCAGCTAAGGAGAAACTAAACCTTAAGTGTCATACTTAAGGGGAAAACTTGAGTGTTTTGTGCAACCGGCCACTGCTTTGTCTTTCCAGTTCTATCAGAGATTTGAAGGAGAGGCTCTAAAAACACTGCTGATTTTTCACTTCACTTCCGCAGTTGGAGAGCGAGGAAGGAGGCGAGGGCGTGAAGGAGAGAGGAGCGGTAAGGGGAGGAGGAGGAGCCTTTTCACTGGTATGTATGAGTTGGTGTCTCTTTAAGTACTCCACGCGACTGAACCGCTTCCCGCACGCCTCACACCCGTATGGACGTTCGCCCGTGTGAATCCGCTGGTGGCGTTCCAAATTGCCGAGGCGGCTGAAGCTGCGTCCGCACTGAGGGCACCGGTGCGGCCTCTCCCCCGTGTGCACCAGCTGATGCCGCTCCAGCGAGCGCGAGTGCGTGAAGCGCTTCCCGCAGATCTCGCAGCAGTGCGGCCTCTCGGCGGCGCAGGCGCACTCGTGGTTCTTGAGGGCCCAGGCGTGGCTGAACGTGTTGTCGCAGTGGGCGCAAGGGAAAAGAATGTCCTCTTCTCCGCTCTGTAAATGAGACGCACCGAGCGGGCACGGGTGCTCGTCCAGCTCCGCCTCGGAGGTGAAGCCTCCTCCGCACTGTGTGCAGAAGTGGAGCAGGTCCACGGCGCCCTCCTCTTCCCCTCCGCTCTCCCCGACGCTCCCCGGAGCCGACAGGTGGGGCAGGTGCTCCGACTCGCCGCGCCCCATCGCGTCCTCTCTGGTCGCGACCGCAGCCGGGTCGCCCTCTCTCAACTTCTTCGACCAGCCCGACTTCAGCTCCACCCCGGCCCTCGCCACGTCCTTCGGCCTGCCGTGCCCGATCTGCTCCTCTCTCTGCAGGGTGGGAGGCTCCAGCTCTTCGTCCTGCTCCAGTCCATCGAGACCGATGTACTTGGGGGCCAGGCCGCGCTCGCTGCCTCGCACTACCTCTAAGTCGGGGCTGACGGGCTGGGAGGCCGTCATGGCGGCCTGCTCGCGGCCTCTCTCAGCCCTCAGTGCGGACTCCAGACCCCTCAGCTCATCCATGGTCATGCCCCCTTCCGACGTCTCCGCAGAGTCCTCCTCCCAGTCATCGTCCTCCTCCTCCTCTTTCACTCCTGGATGAAGAGTCGGGGGACGATCCAACAGGTTTCCTGAGGAGAGACGAAGGTAGAGAGAGCTGGCATGAGCAATCATTTCTACTTTCTTTCAAAATATTTGAACATTTCACTAACTTCTCCCTCAATGAGTGTGTCAGGGGGCGTATAGGTGTATTTAAAATCCTGAAATGAGTTAGCCTTTTAGCACTTCCGGTTCCCTCGTGTTGAAGTCAATGGGTTTTTTGAATGTGTTTTTGTTTAGACGTCTGAAATAAGGTCTGTGGTTAACACAAGCTTAAGAGATTTTCATGTTTTGTTCCACGACATAAAAGAGGTAAAAAGTTTTTACATATATTATAAAAAGGCGGTTGCTAACAGAGAGACTACAGAGTTGGTCGAGGACAGTAAACGTCACTTTGCTTTAGTGGCGACGGTGACGTAGAGCGGCGACATGTGACCGTTTGGTAGTTTTTGCATTGCATTTACGCTTCTAAAAATCAGAAAAGTGATGTTCATTTGTGAAGAGATTATCTTGCTGAACAAAACGTGTGAGCGTCATGAACTTGTGTTCACCACAGAGCTCATTTTCCGCAATGTTCCAAAATCCAATGCAAAAGTCCCATAGGCTTTTTGACGAGGGGCTCATCCGTGGGGCTCCCTGTTACCTTTGCTTTGCGCTCTGCAGCCAGCGTGGAGGTTCTGGTTGGGCGGGTCCATCTTCAACGCCTCCTTGATTAGCTGCAGGGAGGCGGGTTGATATCCCTCTGAAAACTGCATCGAGAAGCACAGAGAGTAAAGGAATGTGAGTGAGTCAAACCAGGTAGAATATGAAACGTACTGTTACATTTGTACATGCTTCTTTCAGAATGGCTTGTTACTACATACCATGCGTTCTGACTCTACCAAGTCATGTGTTTACAATGTGCCTGGGAATAAAGGTTTTATTTATTTAAAGCCATTTCAGCCATCAAAAACACCTTGTAATTAGAGGTGGGAATTGATACGATTTTATTGATACCGATGCCATTATCCATTCTGTGTATCGGTCAGATTCTTTATCGATTCCCTTATTGATTCCTGATCAATTTTCTGTGGAAAAAAAAGTACGCCTACAGAGGTTTTCGGCATCAACTCAACTGTTTTATTATCTCTGAGACTGAACACGGTGTAGCTGCGTGGCGCTGATGTTATTATAACAGGATATTTACCCTCTGTAACAGACGTGCTGCTCTGTTGGGAAGCAGAGGCACTCGTGCGTAGAGTGTCAAACACATGCATTCCTGGAATTTAAGTCCATATTGCTGGTGTTACCACCTTTACTTGAAATGATTGTTTTACAGCCATCACTAGCAGCACTGTTGTCGTCTTTCTTTCGTTAAATGAAGCCGCGATTTGGGCCGTTTCTTCCTCTTTGCCGTGGCTCCTGAGTCTGAAGTCATTGTTTTGCAGTGCGCAACTGACAGAAAAACATGCCAGCATTGATAAAGGGAACTGACAACCTCTGAGGCATACGATTACGATGGATCGGACAATTTGGGAACCGGTTCTCGATTCCCGTCCCTACTTGTAATGACTTTGCAGGGAGGCTAATAACACATTCTGCATGGTTTGAATATTCAAATGCAGAGGAGAAGTGAAGAGTGGATCTATGCCCTGACACTTGGTCATGTGGTGGAATAGCAAACAGCTTTTCACCTCTACAAGTAGTATTTCTACCTAAAAGCTTGTCGCACTCGAGATGTGGAGAGCCCTCCTCAACGGGCTCCTCTGGAAGCCAAATATCAAATCAATAGCCTTCCGCAGTGATTTGATGGCTGAAAAACACAACTCTCTCTGTGTTATCTCTCTTTTTCTGTCTGCGTTCTTTTTCGTTCCATATGAAGCTGCTGAGCGGTGCAGAGATGCTGTGCCACTTTCTCCTCCTACTCCTCCTCCTCTGAGAAAGCCTGTCTCCCTCACCTCCTCTTTGATGTTGGCCGTCTCCTCCCCCTCGCCGCTGAGGCTGCCCTCCCCTTCCTCGTCCTCCATCATCCCTCCCTCATCCTCTTCATCCCCAGGGAACTGGATCAGGTACATCTCCCTGGCCTCCTTCCCCCCTCTTCCTCTTGCTCCTGCACTTCCTCCTCCTCCTCCTCCTCCACCACCACCGCCTCCTCCTCCTCCTCCACCACCGCCTCCTCCTCCTCCTCCTCCTCCTCCTTCCTCCCACACACCTCCGGGCCAGCCTTTGCCATAGGCTGCTGCTGGGCCCTTCTTTGACTTGCCTCCTGTGGAGAAGAGAGAAAGACGAGGGAACGGTGGGAGGGAGGTGAGAGAGGAAGGAGAAAGTAAGGAGGGAGGGAACAGGGAGACAGGAAGGAGAGAGAATGAAATATGAGGGGGAGAGAGATAAGTGGGAGGAGATGATTGGAAGGCCAGGAGAGAGCGATGGAGGAGAGAAGAGGGTGGAGAAGTGCGAGATGAGGAGGAGGAGTAGGAAGGGGGGGGGGGATTGGAGAGGCAGAGGGGGACAGGAGCAGAGAGGAGGTTGGGGGGAAGGGAGAGGGGAAGAGGAGCAGGGGCGGAGGAGTGAGAATGATGAACGAGTGAGGAGAGAGGGGGCGTAGAAGGACAGATGAAAGCAGGAAGGAGAGAAAAACACGTGAAAGGGAGGAGAACAGCGAGGGAGGCAGAGACGAGAGGGAGAAGTGGAGTTGGTGGGGGCCACGAGGGAGGACATGTTGAAGGAGAAAGAGAAGGGGTGAGGATGAAAAGAGGAGAGAGACAGAGCAGAGAGAGGAGAAGTAGAAGTGGAGAGGGAGTGTATAATTATGGCGGTGGTGGAGAGGAGCGGGAGAGGAGTGGAGTGCAGGAGGCGGAGGGAGGGAGGGAGAGAGGGAGGGAGGGAGAGAAGGAGGGGGAGTATGTGTGTGTGTGCAACGTGATGAAGGAGAGAGAACAGAGCAGGAGGAGGTGGGGGCAGGGAGAGAGAGGAAGGAGGCGAGGGCGTGAAGGAGAGAGGAGCGGCAAGGGGAGGAGGAGGAGGAGGGGTTGGAGAGAGACAGAGAGAGGGGAAGGAGGAGGGGGGAGGGAGAGGAGCAAGGCAGGAAGGGAGGGAGGGGGAGAGTGTGCAAAAGCACAGAGGAGGGGGAGGGACAGAATGCAGCGGAGAGAGAGAGGAGAGGGGGAGGTGAAGGACAGAGGGAGCGAACATGAAGAGGAGGCGGAGGAGGAAGGAGGAGGAGGGAGGGAGGGAGAGATCAGCTCTTGCCAGATGGTTTCCAACAAAACAAGTGCGTCTTCACATAAGCTGCATAGCAAGAAGCCTGTTTCTCACATTAAAAGACCCAGGCAATACTGAAATATGTAAGATAGCAAGGTTATATATGACACAGACTAAAGGTGTTTGGAGGGAAAGACATCCTCAAGCAATACTTACGGCCCCCCTCAACTTTTCGTTTCTGCCGGCCTCCAGCTGTGTCCTCCGCCGCCGCCAGGCCGGCGTTGCGGCGGTTGGCCGCCCAGCCCATCCCGTACTTGCGCTCGGTTCTCAGTTTGGTCTCGGTGAGCTTCAGTCGGTGTTTGAGAGCGTCGTTCTCCTTCCTGTTGAGGGACAGCTCCACCAGGTAGTCGTTCACCATGTCCTGGAAGAGTTTGGTGATCTCACAGACCGAGGCTCGGATCAGACTGTCCATGACAGCCGTCAGATGCGTCTCAAACGTGGACACCGATTCCTCCATCATCGTGGCGACCTGATGGTGGTTCAACAACAGTTTTTGTCATGATCATGA
This sequence comes from Heterobranchus longifilis, assembly GCA_028570985.1. Lineage (NCBI taxonomy): Eukaryota > Metazoa > Chordata > Actinopteri > Siluriformes > Clariidae > Heterobranchus > Heterobranchus longifilis. Next base: position 8,031 of record JAOVVB010139028.1, read on the forward strand.
GTTCCCACTGAGAGTTTCACACTGTGTAATAGCCGTACAGCCACTGTATAGCCACGCGTATCCATATCGCCAATGTCAGTTACAAAAAATAACTTTATTAGTCAGCTAGCAGCTACACAATCTTTACAATATCGACAGTAAAGTGTTACACTAATATTATGGTTATTCCACATTCGTTATAATGTAATTAAAGACTATACTGCCGCATTATTTAAGCGGTTCAATACGAAATGCACGGCCTGCGTCAGGTTAGCTTGTCAGTAAACTTGTAATGTAAACGACACACAATAACGAGAAGAGGAGCAGCAACGTCTCCGTCTGGAAAGTGGTCGTGCTAGCAGCCGGGCTAATATAGCTTTGTAACGTTATACGCACCGTTTCTTGGATGAAATCCGAAGGAGTACCTTATTAGACGTGAAACGGCGACAGACTGTGTGATTTCAGAGATCGTAGATACGCTTGGTCGATGTTCGTGAAGCACAGAGACACGGTGACAAAGGAAAGCGCCATCCAACTTCTGCCCTCTCTCTCCCCCTGCCACTGTTGTTTCTCTCTCGCCTCCTTCAGCTCTGCTCGACGATGTTTGAGAACACTGCGCATGCGCATTACCGTAATTACCCTATACTCAAAAAACAGCCGCACCCTGGGAAAAAACAAAGGATTTCATACATCACTTTGTACTTAGCGTGGTGTCAACGGTGGTGTTTAAGTGTTCAAGGAGAAAAGGAAATAATAACACAAAAATACTTGAATTGATTTTTGTTTAGTGTGTATCAACAGAAGTGTCTTCCAGGATGGATGGGGGCGCTGTGGTAATTTTGTCACATGATTGCGCGCTCTACAGCAGAGGAAGACAAGTCTTTTCTTTTCTTCCGTCTGTGGGCTGAGCAGAGTAGCGGCATCCGCAGCTTTTTTTGAGGGGGAGAAAGCAAGACCACCGAAAAGGAGTAATCATGCCGATGTTCGTGGTGAACACAAACGTTGCCAAAAGCGATATACCGGCGGCTCTGCTGTCCGAGGCCTCCGGGGAGCTGGCCAAAGCTATGGGCAAGCCTGCACAGGTAGGCCGGGGGCGCGCTTATTCTGCACAATATACCCTGAAACTAATTAATCTAAAGGGCTATTCACCTTCATTCTTTTCTATATGGATCAGCTTAAATGCAAGATGACCAACACGTGGAATTTCAATGTAACTGCTGCTAAAAGTAGAGATTATATATATATGCCTCTCTCTACTGAATGAATAAGGTTAGCTTATTGCACAAGTATGCAAACATAGTCATGCTGACTGTTATTTGTAGAGTTAGCATGGGTAGATGATTGATCAGAGGCCTCCGTTCACTAAACTCACAGGTTAATAGCAAATAGAATGTATTTGCTTATTACGGACTATTCTTCCTGGGGTCCACACAAAAAGACATTCACATACAATATAACACACATTAACAGTCAATATACAACATTAGCCAACAGCAAATCAGCAATAAATGGTAGACAGTGAACAGAGTTAAACAGTAAATGATATAAAAAACCCAAATAAATAAACAAGTAAAAATGAAAAGAACAACAAAAGAAACAGAAAGAAAGACAAATCAGACTAAGACTATTTCTTTATTTTGAATTAGGATTAGTTGTGGTGGGAGCCAGAATAACATCATGTAGGCCAATGTATATATTTCCATCAAAATTCACAGTTTGTATCAGTTGTCTTTATGTCAGTTTATAATAGGCCTAAAGGTCTAGCATGTACATATTCAACATTAAAGGAACTAGCCTGCACACTTTATGGGTTTCAGTTAGTCAGGTGAAGCTACCACTGTTGTTTTGGGGGTTTTAACAAGCAGTTAAAATAAGATGATCATTTATTATTATTAATCAGACAGCCTATTAGTTAAGCAGCAAAGGGGATAGTGCAATAACAAGAGGTATCAATAAAAATTATATATATATAAGTAAACCATACAGCAGTAAAACGTTGAATTCAGTTCACATTGGAAATATTGAAATATTGATATTCAAGATTACTTTATTTGTCCTGGGGGGAAATTGTCTTGGACATACAGGCTGCCACATAAAAAATGCATACAATCATAGTGCAGTGACAGACATAAGTGCACAGCACAGATAGGTGCAGACATAAAGTGCATTCAAAGTTGAAGTAGTTTTCTTATTTTTCCCAGCATATTTTGTACATTTTTTTTAACATTTTATGCTTTTTCGGGAGGGGGGTTTAAAGAGACATGCACTAAAACGGAGCGTTTCAGACAGAGGGTGAATACAGATATATTCAGACAGACAGTATGAGAAAAATAATGAATTTTTTTTTAACATTAAAGCATGTAAACATGTTCTAGTAGAAACCCAAAATACATGTATGAACCTGAAAGTGAGCATATGTCTCCTTTACAGAGGAAAGAAAATGTACTACCTGTGGAAAGTGTTTCTTTCATTTACACAGACGACATAAAGTCCATGAATGTATCACGGTGGGAGGACATATGACCGGAGCCAGACTGCCATGAAAACAGAAGTGAAAGCAAGTTGATAACAAGTTGATAGAGTCGAGCAGCACAGTGTGAAATGAACAGAAATCTGGTAGTAAACTCTATTTGATGGAGAGACACATTAGGGTGGAGACATTACCCAGCATGCATCGTGCAAAGGCCTTGCATAGCTGTGACCTCACTGCACACAACAAGAACCATCTGCACAAGTAAAAAAAATAAAAAATAAACGAGACAGACCGAGGGGATGGACTAGCAGGCAGGCGAGAATGGAAAACATCAAAAATAAATCTATAAATCAACGGCACAAATGAAGTCCTACTCTCGTCATAAACCCACACAGAACTCATCAGCACTTCAGTGCAGACTACACAAACAGGAGGCCCGGTGCCAAAAAACACATAGTTGTTTCGCATCCAGTGTTTGAGCTAGCAGCCATCTGGAACGCATTGTTGCGGGGGAGATGGCAGGAGAGACGACTTACGATCATATGATGTTATGTCGTAGACTTTCAAGTCTGTTCACCCGAGCTGACCTCCCTTCATCGCCGCTTCCTCCCTATTCTTTCTTCTTCACTGGTGTTTATACTCCCCCTTTGCTCTGCTCTTGTCTGAAAGACGCAATACAAAAAAAAAAAAAAAAAAAAGATCCTGAAGCTAAATGTCTGCAGCTCTGGCAATGTGAATGTGAGGAAATGGGTTTCACAGGGATGGATTTAGCGGGAAAAGTTCGCCTACGCGTACAGACTAATAAAACGTGGGGAAAAAAAATATTTCAACATTTTGCTACAGCTTGTTAAGTTTGTATTTTAACTGTTAGTTGGGTCTATTGTCATTAACAATGTGTGTTTTTAATATCAGTAAAATCAGTTTATGAGCTCGCATTTAAAGTGTTAGAAAGTTAATATTACATTCTGCATTCGTACGTGCGTGTGTGTGTGTGTGTGTGCGTGTGTGTGTGTGTGTGTGTGTGTGTGTCACCTCTGTATTCCCTATATGTTAAGACTGCATGAAATCATGTGTGTCCAGCTGTGCTTTGTGCTTGCCAGATGTGAGTCTGATTGATATCTTTGGCACTCTCCCTCTCTTTCACACACACTCATGTACACGCACACACACACACTCATGTACACACACACACACTCATGTACACACTCATGAACACACACACACGCACACACACACACACACACACACACACACAGTGTTCCTCCCTGATCCAGATGTTCTGTGTTCAACAGCGGCTCAGAGATTTTGGCAAAACGGGACACACTCCTCCCTCACACTTCTTTTCAACCAGATGCTCGTGAAACACACCTCGTACAGGGAGGGAGACGGAGGAGGAGTGATGTTGCCACACACACGCACACACACATGCATGCACACACAACACAAACACACACAATGAGTCATTGCCACCTCGCATTACGGTAAGCCATATGTCTGTGGAGCTCCAGAGAGACAAGGAGGGGACAGCGAGAGGCAGAGCAAGTGTGTGTGTGTGTGTGTGTGTGTGTGTGTGTGTGTGTGTGTGTGTGTGTGTGTGTGTGTGTGTGTGT
>JAOVVB010139077.1:0-12091 GCA_028570985.1 Heterobranchus longifilis
AAAAAAAACTGAAAGGAAGTTATTTCTGACATTTTATTGAACAAATTGAACTGAACACAAAAGGCACCATTTAAAAATCTACAGATACTGTGTTTCAACTAACTCAAAAAAATCTTTTGTGTCTTTCGCGATATGTCGCAGTCTTTCACGATGTGTTTATTGCGAAAGTTGATATTGCAATGACGATTAAAAAACAATATAGTGTGCAGCCATACTTTTAGCATAATTCATTTTAGCAGTTGATCTTTCTAATAAGCGGATATCATTAAAAAAAAAGCACCACCCTCACTTTGATCAGTGTAGTGTTGGGATCATACCATCCTTTAAGAATAGTTTTTTAAGCTGCTGTTGATGCTGCAAGAACTTTTTTTTTTTTCTCATGGAATGATAAATGAAAATTTGGATTGTATCCAAAGAACTAATGGACAACGTAATGGTAAATAAATGTCAAATCCTGTGATATATAGCCACAGGGATTTCACAGATGTACGGCACAAAAACATGTGCATGTGCATTATTGATTTCTGAAGGAGAGGCTGTGCAGTCACTTCCTCTGTAAAAAGGTGAGAACGTTGCACTTTAACAGCTGAGTCTGAATTAGACTCTGAGACGTGGAGGCGTAATCACATTTGACTTGCAGTGTTACAGAAGCGGGTTGTGGATCCTTTCTCCCACATCATGATGCTATATTTGATACTTCATTTGCATGCACACAACGCAACGCTTGTATCAGTGTAAACCTCAAGGAAATGAGACAAAGACTGCAAAGAAAGAAAGAAAGAAAAAGAAATGCCTCCCAGCTTCCAGACATATGTTGTTAAATTCTTTATTGTATATTTTATCATAATGTAAGAAGATGGAGTATGCTGCATGGCAACAGTGAATATTGATTCATGATACAAATTATTAAACTGGAAAATATTTTATACAATTTAAAATGTATTGTATTCCTTTTGGGTGATGTTTATATTGTTTATTTGTAAGGCAAGGCAAGTTTATTTATATTTCATCACCAAAGGCAATTCAATGTGCTTCACATTATGTATAAAAAACAATATTACAAGACATTAAAAACAAAATAGGGGTGTCTTCTCTGGCACTGGCATGTGATTTTAATCTGTTTTTGGTGCAATATGCACTGATATAATATCACTGGATTATAAATTATGTTTTTACAGAAACAGAATTATTTTTTCCGGAGTTGCTTTATATTTCTGTTTATTCTTCATCAATGTATGTTTATGTCTTTGATTTTTCTCTGAATTTGTAGTCCAAATGTTAAATGTTGAATATGAGATTCATTTCATTTGTTTGAAAGCTACATAGAGCATCACTTTGTATGAAAGCGTGCATTCATATCAATGATCTCATATTTTGTGTTTGTGCTCGTCGTGGTCTCAGTCATGACCAGTTTCTGTGGCAACGTGATTTTGAAAACAGCTCCCCTCTCCAACGGCCCACTGCTGTCGCAAGTTCTGCAGGCAGCAGCCCACTCTTGACGCATGACTCATTCATTGCTCATTATCATCCCACTCTCATTTGGGTCCCCTGCTTGGGTATCTGATGGAGATGGTTGTGTGGGGGCGGGGTACCGTGGCTACTATAAAGCCGGTGTTTCCATGCTGTGATTGGCTGGTGGGATCCATTTAATCTGCTGTGACTACTACAGGGTCCGCCCCCTGTACTCCTCCCCCTCGCTCTGCCCGCCCTGACGGCATCCACACACAATAGTGTGCTGTCTCTGTTCCAGGGAGAATATCAGCTCTGCGCAGGGAGGAGAGGATTAGCGCAACCACTCAGCTCATCTGCATACACGTTCCCAGAGAACCACATGAGCACCCAGGGCTGCACCTCTTTTGTATAAAACCTGGCAGTCCTATCACAGAGGCTCCACTTCATCTACTGTCACTGCTGTGAGAGGATTTAATTTTCCTTTTTGGATTTCATTATTTTCAGACTCTTTTTTTTCTTTTTTCTTTTTTCATCAATTTGCAATTTGTTGTCTGTGATGTCTCTATTTAATTGGGACAATGCAAGTAATATCATTTGATATAATCTTGCTCTGAGCATCAAACAGTTTTCCCCTCCTTTTTTGGGACTTTTCCACCGGGGTTTGTTCCTTCATCTGGTTTGGGACTCTGCAGCACCAGAATGCCATCTAGAGAGTCCTACGAGGTTCACAAGGAAGAGAAGTCCCTGGTGCAAAAGGCCAAGCGAGAGGCCAATCAGGAGGATATTCTGGCGGCGGCTCTGGGGATGAGGATGGGGCCACAGAAACCTCCAGCCACTTTCTGGCAGCCACTTAAACTATTCGCCTATTCACAGCTCACCTCGCTGGTTCGCAGAGCCACGCTGAAGGAGAGCGAGCGGACGCCCAAATCTGAGAAAGTCCACAACTTCAAGGTGAGACTTGAAAGAACTCTTATCAGCTGTTGCATCTCCAAAAAAACCATTGCTTTAATGTCATCTTGTGTGGCCAGAGGGCTGCTACTCATGCTTCCCTTGTGGGAGATGAGAGGAGGGGGAGGAGAGGGGGAGAGAGGGGATGAAAAACAGAGCTGTTTTGGTCTGTCCAGTGAGCCTTTTATCAAAAGAAAATCTGTTGGGTGGTCTGTGGACCACTGCTGTTAGTTTGAGCACCAGATGGAGAGATTAGGCCGATGGAGAGGGGAAACAGTGGAGGAGTGTATCCCTGTTTGGCTCAGGCTCACTCAGAGTTTGGCTGGTTAATGGGATGGAGAGCAGCAGGTGAAATATTACCTTCAAGGCTTTCAAACTGCTGATGCTTACAAATGTATTTGTGCTGCTTTGTCCGTGCTGGTTGTTGCATTTTTAACATTTTAGGAGTTCCTGTGTTGAAAGCTCTCACAACTAAAGGATGATACTTTGAGTGAATTCATTATAAAGAGAGCATCAATAACATCTGGGTGCTTTCAATTTCAAACTTTCTAAAATAAGCTCCCTGACAGTTAAATGCAGCATGTGTCAAATTAAACGATAGTTGTACTCCTGCATTTTCATACCCCAGCCTCTTAAATTAATTACTCTAAATAAATGCATTCACCACCTGCATTTAGATAAATAAAGACATGATACAGTCTGTATCACAGACCAAACAAAGACAGGTTATATCATCATATAAACAGCACAAATTGATTAGATATGGTAATATATAAGAGAAAACAATTTATCTTGAAGGAAATTGTTGTGCAGAAGTTGCAATACAAAGTGGGAAAAGTGCAGATACAATGAATGCAAATATACACAAGACTAAAAAAAGATAACAGTAGGTACAAAATATAAACACTATAACAGTAAGATGCAAATAAGGTGCAATCCAAACATGTGAAATTGTCATCTTAAGATTCTGTAAACATTAAAAATAATTGTCAGATGACATCGCAGGTGATTGGGATAGCCATTAATGATTTAGTTTGAGTTTATTGTATTCATGCTCACAGTTAAAAACTGAATAAAAGACATTTATACTCATACAAAAACAGCCATACATACAAACATGCATACATTTAAAAAGCCATAAAAACACAAATAACACAAACACACTAAAAAGATGTAAAACAGACAAACAGAACAAACCCCAGAGACTTCGGCAGTTAATCTGACTGTCAAAGAACTTCTAAGGTGATTTTTTTTTTTTTAACACAATGATCAAACTGCACAGTGTTATGTCATCCAGAAACCAGCAGTTCTTTACCAGAACACTTTGTTTGTCTGCTGTATGTGCTGTTGATTGGAAATCAGGGAGAGCTGCGGCTCGCTCTCGCTCCCAGCGGCCTCTCTGATTGGCTGTGCTGATGTCACCTGCTGGAGTCCCTTTCCTTCACCAAAGGTGTCCTCCTCCTGTTTCCATAGCAAGTTTCCCTGACAACTCACACCACACACGGGTGAAGTGTCACATCCTACTGTGCCGTGATGGCAAAGCCTCCCCTGCTCCGAGTCACGGCCGCCTCAGTGTTGTCAGTTTGAGGGTCTGTTTGAACAACAATCCTCCTCTGCCTCGTCTGAGCTGGCAGCACCTACAGGTCCCCTGCCCGGATAAAGAAGGGGCTATGGAGCTAGGGATGGGACAATAATCGGTTTTATCGCGGATCGCGATAAAAAAAAACACTCACAATAACTTGATCGTGGTGAATTTCCATTATCGGGATAATCGTGAATATCCTCACAAGTGACTTGACTGCAGTTTACTACACTTTTTCCTCTAATCGTAACATTGATTTGGCCACAGCCCATAAATAACAGTTCAAATTAATTAGAATTTATTTTATTTTACAGAAAATCCATGTTCTCATTTGATGTAACCTATTAGAAGAAAGTGGAACTCCATACCTACAAACACGCTCTGATGTTCAGAATCAGAATCAGAATCAGAATCAGAATTTTGATTCTGATTCTGATTCTGATTCTGATTCTGATTCTGATTCTGAACATCAGAGAGTCAGAAAGCTTTGCAATGTTTAAAACCAACCTCAAGCTTTGGCTAAAGTCAGCACAAAAGTGTCACCACCAATGATTGCCTTGTATTTATTGTATTCATCATGCTGACTTTTATGTATTGTGATCTTCTATGTATTGTATTTGTTGTTCTGTGGTTGTTGAAAATTAGCTGTTAGCTAACTGGTGCAATTACCTTTAATTATGCACTGTCCCTGCAAAAATAAACAATAAAATAAAAAATATTAAAAGAAGAAGTAGGAAGTGTTTGTTGCATGTACAGTTAACATCACTGTGCATGTATATATCAACCTACTGTGATGCAATTAAAAAAAATTTGTTTCTTAACTAAATATGAGGTAAAGTGATACCAGTGTGTTTTGGTGCCATTTTAAGAGCATATTTTGATGATTATCTTGATAATATCGCGTCATGAAATTCTCACATCGCCCCATGCCTATATGGAGCAAATGGCTGCGACTCCCCCGCTGTCCTCTCATCACTAATATCTGTCACTGTCCTCCTCTCTGCTGCAGGTCCATACCTTCCGAGGGCCTCACTGGTGTGAACACTGTGCCAGTTTCATGTGGGGACTGATGGCTCAGGGGGTCAAATGTGCAGGTACATCTTGTTCTCATCAACACTGTCTTATATAAACTGCTTTTATGGTACATCCATGTATATGGGTTACTTGGTTTTTAGTGCATCTGGAGCTGGATTATTGAGTTCTAATCGAAAATCCCAACAGTAGTTGGATTAGGGGTTGTATAATAGAGTGAAATGGGGGCTATCACTATGATGTAACATGTACTTTACACCATGTTAAGACCTTATTTTGACCTACTTTGTTTCATCACTGGGTTTGTGAATCAGTTCAAACGAGCAGAAGAGTTTCAGCACCGTCAGTCACTGAAATCTAAAAGTAGCTCTTTATTCTTTTTGCAGATAATGACTACATTTCTTTTTCTTTTTAGCTCAGTGCTTGGGGTTGTTCTTCACATCCTGTTGTCATGATTACAATAACAAAGGCTATCTGTGTTTCCACTTGCATGATTTTGATGGATAAACATTTGCTGCATAGTAAACACGCAACACTCGGCTCACTACAGCAGCAGACAAAAACAATAACGCTCACTTCTTTGTGTTTTTCTAAATGCATTTTGTCATCGTGTGCTCCACAGTGTGAGCACTTTTTGAAAAATTATTCACCTTCAATCTGCAATCCTTTTCATTCCTTTATGAATATTCCTTTGATAGATGTGACGTGCATTGTTACCGCGAGGTAAATGCTTCTGTTAGATTTGCCCGTTTGCTTGTCAAATACTCTGATGAGATTTCTGTTTCACCGTAGCTGTTGTTGGAATTCGTTTCACATCCCAGAATAGTGCTATAATATAGTCCGATGTGTGTCTTTGATGTTTTATTGATGAAACAAAGTATGTCACACAAATCTGTGGGAGCTCTGGCGTTAATTATTAATGTCTTGATTTTGAACGCTGACAACAATAATAAAAAAGAAAAAAAAAAGAAAAGAGGCACATATGTTTGGAGCCAATCTTTTTAAACTCTTATGTCGCCATTCCTTCAGTCTCGACCACAGCTACCAGAATCTAGGGCAGCGAAGTCTCACATGATGCTCAAATTTGCATACCAAAAAAAAAAAAAAAATCTCCCACCCCCTTTTCTTTTTGTATGTGTGAACTGTTTTTGGCCGCGTGCCAGAAAGCCAGCCTCTGCTTGTGCTTGTTGTGCCACATTTCCTCATCAGAGTACGCCCCCCAGCCTCATCCCATCATGCCCATGAAGGAAAACAAAGCTGGCATGTCTCTTTAATGAGGAGCAGAGCTCGGAGCGTGGGGAAGGAGCTCCGTTTCCACACACATTAAAATTCAGCGGCTTCAACCAAAGAGCTAGGTCAAGCAGCTCAAGCCCTATTTCACTTAAATACTTGGTTAAAGAAAAAAACATCCAACAAATACAAGTAGTACGTTTTGCTTTCAGCTCCAGTCAGAAAGGGACCGGTTTTTAACTCCGCTGGTGATAATGTGCTGATTAGACATTCACAACCCGCCACCATTAAACCTCTTCTCAGAGCTTTTTAAGCCAAAACGGAGCCTCCTCCCCATAGCAACGGAGACAGAGCTGACGGTGCAGTAAAGCAGCATCCCCTGTCTCCTCCTGGCTCCCGGTGTCCCTCGGGCCCCTTTCTCACCCTCACCCGCCCCACCTGGGACCGCGGGGCCGTCAGTGTGCTCACATGGACAACAGGAGCTCAGCAGTCTTGTGTCTGATGACAGGCCACCCTCTATTATACCGCCTGTCTCATATCCTTAAGAGAATCATCTCTTAAAGTAATTACATTTCTGCATCAATGCATATAAATTCAGGCTGCGTGAATTTCTCCAGGGACCCATATTAATCTCAATATTGTCTGAGGTCCTCCAGAAGCATAGATTCTTGGCTTTTTTCTTATTTTAAATTTAAAAAAAAATAGCGATTCTTCTGAGGGATCAAAATGTTATTTTTTTATGTTTTGGAATCAAAAAAAGCAGACAGCATTTGTCAAAAAAAACCCTTTCAGAACTTGGAGACGGCTCAAAAGATCTAAGAGCTTGAAGAGCTGCCCCCATTTTAGTCTGGGAAACTAGGTCTAGTGTAGCCCGCAGCGCCTCAATTGCTGCTTCCACAGCCATTGTGTGTGTGAGCTTGGATTTGGAGAAGAATAGAGCGCACAGCGGCAGCAGCAGCAGCGCTGACTCTCCCTCCTCCAGGCCACAGCGTTTTCAGTGCTCCTCTGTTTCCCTCCGTGCGTCTCTGTTACAAAGCAGAGCTGCAGTCTCTCTCCGCGTCTGCTCTCCACGGGCTCCTCTGTTCCCGACAAGGTGAATCCTGCCCTGAAACAGCTGTGCCTCGGGCCCCATCCGCTGTGACTGAAGACTAAACGCAATGTGGGATACTTAAACTGACATCATGACTAATATGCCATTTGAACACCCAGTGTGGTGCATCCTGTGTCTGAAAATATCCTATAGGAGGAAAAAAAAAACATCAGAAAGACAATTTCCCCCACATTTAATAATTATCAAATGCATTTTGCCTGCTGTTCAATCACGATTAAATGCTTTCATACAAATTGAAAAAAAGATACGCACAAATATTTCATAGATTAATGTCCTGTCTTGTGGTTAATCACTGTTTTATTTTACGGTTTTTAATAAACAAATCACCATCATCATAACCTTTATTTAGTTCTCGGAGGTACAGTTGAGGGCCAGGGCCTCATTTTCAATCTAGTCGAGATAACGAGAGTAATAAAAACACACAAACACACAATATAAGAATAATAAAATATCTACAATGAAATCAAGCACAGATTAAAAGATTAAAACATTTACAACCAGAGAAAGGAACATTTAAAATCACCTGCCTGTAGGTTGGTAGAGAACTGATTTTAAGTGATTGTTGGAGCTTATTCCAGGAGGCTGGAACACTAAATGTCCCTCTATAGAGGTGACTTTGGATGTGTGTTCAAGGTGACTTCAGTGTTGTGTGTGGCGGAGAGAGAGGAGCTCTCCAGTGGTCTCGTGACATTTAGGGGGCAAACATTGATCGAGGGAATTAACACTCTTCTGCAAGCCAAAACACACATTAAACCAGCCGACCAAATCCAAATGAACCTGATGTTGAGTGTGAATTTGCATAATAGTCCTCAGTTCAGAGATAAAACGACTGACCCACAGGATTTTGTATTCTGGTTGACAGATTTTATAGTAAATAAGACCTCTGCAGTGCACCGCTCTGACATTTTGACTCTTTTTTAAACAGATATTCATGACCTAAACCTGCTGTCTGTGCCTCTCTCTGTAGATTGTGGTTTGAACGTCCACAAACAATGTTCATCTCTGGTGCCCAACGACTGCAAGCCAGACCTGAGACACATCCGCAAAGTGTACAGCTGCGACCTCACCACCCTGGTGCAAGCCTACAACACAGCGCGGCCCATGGTGGTGGACATGTGCATACGAGAGATCGAGTCAAGAGGTCAGTTTAGGACGTGTGTGTGTGTGTGCGTGCGTGCGTGCATGCGTGTGTTTGTTTCATTTTTCTCCAAGATGTAAATGTGATAATTGCAGTTTACTTAAAATACTAATTGAATACATTTTAAGCCCTAACAGCTATACAACTAGACTAGGGCTGCATAATTTTTTGCACATTTTTATCGAAATCGCAATATGGACTAGAGGCGCAATATTTGTTAAAGACAAAATATGTGTCAAAATACTATTCTGAGGTATTGTGGTGCTGCCGAGATGTCCCACTAAGAAAAAATCACACTAAGATCATATTAATATTTTACAATGAAAATGAGAATAATGATGCAAAAATGATCATTCCCTCCAATATCATGAATCATATCGCAATTGCACATCAGTCAAAAATAATCACAATCACAATTAGATGTTTTCCTTATATTGTGCAGCTCTAAACTAGACAGTAGTTGGCTGAGTGGAGGGTTTGTATTGAAGGATTGTTGCTGAAATGCTGCAAACTGAAGAGGAAGAATTATGGAAGCAAAGAAAGGCCGTAATTATTTAAATCTTAAAACCAGCCGAATAGCTAATTGTGAAATGTAGTCACTACTGAATATTCAAACGATTATCTATGGGGATCTGAATGTCCAAGTTTGAATTTTGTATCAATTTGGTGCCTGAATCCAATTCGAGAAACTCATCTCATTTAAATTTTTGATTTTTAAGAACATTACCAATTGAATCTGAGCATCTTGGATACTTAAATGTTCTTTCTGTGAAACCTAAAAAAGTTTTGGAAATTGCATACATTTTCCTCTGGAATCCTCTATGAATTTAGTAGTAATTTAAATTTCAGTATTAGGTATCAAGTAGTGATTACATTTCTTATAAGATCCAAAACTTTACCGCCTTTCGTTGCTTCCGTGAAGACATTAAGTAATTATTCTCAGACAGCCAATTAAACTAATGTTCGGTCAGGTCAGGAAACTCTTAAGTTATTCTGAAATGATGTATTCTTTAGAAAATGCAATTACTTTAAATGTATTTACTCATAGCATTATTAGCTGATGTTATGCAGGAGACTCCTGAAAAGACCCCTTTAAAATGCCATTGGAAATAAAGTTTATGGATCCTGTTTACTGTATTTATGATGCTTGTTGTAAAACAGCTTTCCTCTAATTTAATAGTGAGCGATCTACAATATATACAGTTTAAAGTGTTAAGCTTACATTACTGACTGAGTCAATGTTTTTGGGGCGGGGGGGGTGTGACTGAGAGGAGTGATGAGTGTGCTGGTAATTGTGGACGTGTAATGAGGAATACATTACTCTGTTTCCTGCTGCCTTATTTGATTGCATTTCAGTTAAATCATTCAACTATGTAGGAAACTCATTGTCTGCCCTCTAATATGTGTCTGTAGCTAAGTTTGATTTATGTCTTTATTATTTTGCCCGGTGATGCGGAAAACTATTTGCATCTGCCCATGTTGTTCCATTGTGTGACACTGTGGACATTTTATCCTTAATTTCCTATGCATATTTAAGGGGTGTTTAATGGCATTTCCTAAATTACCCAAGGCGATATATGCTGGTGAATTTTTCTATATTACTCATGACAGCCCTGACGCTGTCTGAAAGGTTGTTTGTTTTTTTAAATTATTATTCTGTTTGTTCCTCAAGGACTGAAGTCTGAAGGCCTCTACAGAATATCTGGATTCAGCGATTCGTTGGAAGAAGTCAAGATGGCGTTTGACAAAGGTACTTTATAGATTCCTGTCAGCTCACGACGTGACGATTGACATTGCGTGCTTTCGTATGTTTACGTAAGACACACAGAACACTTCAGATTAATGAGAAAGTGACACATTTGTGGAGGATTACTGTCCATCTGGGAGCGCAGATCCGATCCTGACACGTCCCTCTCACGCAGGGTTTCACAGTGTGGACGGACAGGGGGGGGGACCTCAGGGGATACAAACCATGGATGTACTCTCACTGCCTTAAACATAGCTGTTAAAAAAAAAGAAGAAAAGTCTTCCGCTGTGTTGGGATTCAGTAGTAGACTTAGTGAGAATGAGCCTGTCTTTGCCCAGTGCAGTGTGAATTTTAACTGTAAGAAAAACCCTGCAGCAGTGGGCTAAACTCTTCGCCGGATCCGCATGTGGGAGATCATCCATGACAGAGTGTCATTCCAGCTCACAGCGCTGTGATGTTCAGTCTGCCTGCACAAGTAGGCCATGGCCTGCTCTGGAAAGCATGCATAACTGAGGGAAAGTCAGAATAAAACAGGCCAGGCAGATGATAGCAGCTACTTTGCAAAATACAGAGCGAGAGAAGATTTTTTTTTTTTTCACACTCACAGTAACACAATCTCATTATTCCTCAATCCACACGCTGATGTGAAAGTGTTGATGCCAGCCATTTTTTTTACAGTGTGAAAACTCTTCTTCTTCTCGTCTGATTTCTTCCATCACACCAACAACCAAATGTTGCACTTGAAGTAGAGCATGTTTGATGAAGTTGATGTACTTGCATGCAGTCATGAAATAATAGTAATAATACACTTTATTTCTATAGCACTTTTCTTAACAAGGTTGCAGAAACAACAATAACAGCAATGATAGAGAAAAAAACATCATAAAAGTATAAAAAATAGGAGGAAGTTAAAAGTATCTAAAATGGCCAAGGAGGGATAATAAAACCCAGCAACATATTAAATATTCATAAACGCTTTCCTGTAAATGGAAGGACAGTAACTAAGTACTCAAGTACTGTACTTGAGTACACTTTTGAGGTACTTGTACGTTTCTTGAGTATTTCTATTTTATGTTACTTTATACTTCTACTCCACTACATATCTCAGGGAAATATACTTTTTACTCCACTGTTTTTGTTTGACAGCTGTAGTGACTAGTCACTTTGCAGATTCAGATTAGTAATATAAAATATAATAACAAATTAATTATGATGTAGCATATTATTATAGATTAAGCTACACAACAGTGTGTGCATTGTTTAAATTATTAGCTCCACCTTTACCAGCCGAAGCATTAATGCATCAATCATTATAATCCAATTATATAATATACTATATAGTATTCTGTGAATACTTGAATGCATGACTTTTTGTATTTCTACACTGTTGTATTACTTTGAGTTAAGTAAAATATCTGAGTACTTCATCCACCACTGCTTGCATGATTCTTGCACTTTTTGCGTTTTACACACACGGTTGAATGCACTTATTGTAAAAGCGTCAGCTAAATTAATAAATGTAATGTAACATCCTCACAGATGGCGAGAAGACAGACATCTCAGTGAATGCCTATGAAGACATCAATATCATCGCGGGTGCACTGAAACTTTACCTCAGGGATTTGCCTGTTCCCATCATCTCGTACGATGCTTACCCCAGGTTCATCGAGGCTGCAAGTAAGTCACGAGACAAATGACTCACAGACACACCTGTTTCACTGTGGTGCTGCAGTTAAAGATTGGAGATGCTAGAACGTACCCACCGAACGACAAAATGGGCATACTGCGCAGGCGTCCACACACAGATGGTTGTTTGAGCTCTGCTACAAAGCTGCATTGTAGTCAGTAAAT
>JAOVVB010139087.1:0-12090 GCA_028570985.1 Heterobranchus longifilis
AATTAGAATAAATTAATTGTTTAATACTTAATACTTAAAGTGCATGATTGTATTTAATACAATAAAAATTCTTACAATAAAACAACAACAAATTTATCAATTGAAATGTATGTGAAATGTCATCATGACATGTCAATACATGCAAATGTGTCAACGTCACAAAAGTAAAATGAGATGAGATGCTTTAAAAAAAAAAAGAGGATAATCTCAGTTTTACAATCATGAATAAAATTAAACCAAAGTCTAGGAGTAACATTTTCCTTTTAGCTTACAAACTGCAAATTCAGACAGTCCTGCAAACATATTCTACCAACAACATATGTTAACTCAAATTCAACGTTATCTCAAATAAAACATTTTGGTGAGAACAACTTAAATTCCCCTAAAATTGTTCATGTTGAGGAGAAACGTGCATCAAACTCAAGGTACTCGATTGATGAGACTTTTATTAGGAGGCGTGCGTATTTAGGTGTTATTTATGGGAACTTTTCACATCCATGACTTTGTTCTTGTGGAACACGCTGACAATCTTCTGTCTGAGCTCTTTACACTGCAGCCCGTAGATGACGGGGTTCAGGGCCGGGGGGACGACGTGGAACATGACGGACGCCACTTTCCCGTTGTCCGCCGACTCAGGCCGACGGTGCATGATCATGGGGGTGAAGGACGCAGCCAACATGATGATGTACACAGCCAGGTGTGTGGCGCAGGTCTGCAGCGCCCGGCTGTTCAGCACCTTGTTCTTACTGCTCAAACACACGATGCCGATCCTCAGGTAGGTGAGCGTGATGCTGCCGAGGGACGAGCCCAGGATGACCACGGCGCTGCCGAGGCCGTAGATGTGGTTGAAGAGAAGATTCTGGCAGGAGAGCTTGAACAAGGAGGCGTTGTCGCAGAACGGATTGATTATTACCCGCCTGCAGCGCGTCAGACGGATGTTGAGACCCATGAGGATCGCAACAGCGATGAAGGCCGCCACCCAGGCCCCGACCGACAGCTTCACCACCATCCTGTTGGTCATGATGGTGGCGTACCGCAGAGGACTGCAGATGGCCACGTAGCGATCGAAGGCCATGATCATGAGCACAGTGTGAGTTGCGCTCGCATGAAAGTGAGCGCAGAAGGCCTGAATGACACAGTCGATGTAATGAATGTACCGATCTGTGGCTGGAATAAAAATGTCACTCAGCAAGCGAGGGATGATTATCGTCGCCCCGAACGCATCATTAATACTCATGTTGCAGAAGAGCAGATACATGGGCTGGTGGAGGCTGCGCTCCATGGTGATCAGGACCACCAGGCCGATGTTGGACACCATGATGAAGATGTAGATGACGAGGAGGAGGATGAAGGCGGGAATGGAGGACTGGGGGATGACCTTTAACCCTTCGATGGATATAATATCCATATTGAAAGTTTTGTTGTCCATGCTGCAGAGGGAGGATCCTGCAGAGCATCATAGACAGAGAATTCAGTCAACACTGTGCTCGTTATCAAACCTGGTCTGTCAGATGGTGTTAATGGCTAATAAAACATGAAACATGTGTGAAATAAGTTTCGACTTAAAAGAGAAAGGTCAAATAGAGCCTGAGGAACTCAATCTTGAATATGGCAAAAATAAAAGAGATTTCATACAAATCATAGGTATATACCAGGGGTTAAATTGGGATTTGTTACGTGGGGGGGCTCAGTGGTTTGAGATAAACAATCTTGCATTAAACTTATAGCGAAACATTGTTTAAGCAGGATATCAGAGCAATTTACATTCTGTTAGTGAACTTGTTATGACCTATTTTTCTCCCTACATTGCCATCCACCTATCACTCTCTGCCATCTGTGCTGTCTGACTGATAAGTGCACTGAGGTTGCTTCTTTTTTCCGTTTTATGACGGGTGGCAGCCAGCGTTAAGGTGGATTACCGCCACCTAGACTGAGGTCACTGATCTGCTTTTTTTGTTGATGTTTTTATTATTAAATATACTCAATTTACATATTATAACATTTATTCACAGTATATGTACAAACAGTGGCTTTTCCAGACTTTGTTGACTGGGTGGCCCAAGTGGGGCACTGACTTATGCAGGGGTGGCATAAAGTGCGTGCGCAGACACACCTCAGAATAACATTAATTTAACATTTCTGTCTCCACTACTTATCTACTTTAATCCTTAGAGGCTCATCATTAGTGCAATTTTGTCTTTTTGTCTACAATGACATGGCTGCAATGGGGACTAACATTATCACACATGGACAACATTGAATACACAAGAGTCTCATCTTTCCAGTCATACCCAATTTATCTAATTCCAAGACTGTTTATGGACGCAGAAATATTGAAATACACCATTTTAGAATAGGCAAAAACAACACACTTATTCTGCGTTAGACAAACTGCAGGTTTTTGCCCCAAAGCTGGATGGGATTAGCGTAAAGTGTCCATGTCAATTTAAATGATTCCAAATAAAACAAAAACCATGATTTAATGGAGTGATAAAATGATAAAAACTGAGATATCCGTTTTTGCAAATGAACCTTTCATATATATTTTAAAATATATATATATATTAAAAAAAAATTATATGTATATATATATATATATATATATATATATATATAATTGTTAGATTTCACAGTTCTAAATGTTTGCTTTTCCAACAACAACAGTTTGAATATTTTCTACAAAGCAGCTTAGTACAAACACAGATGCTGTAAATGATCTGGAAACATTCAGTGAACAGTGGAAGACATTGCCAGTGTGTGTGTGTGTGTGTGTGAGAGAGAGAGAGAGTCAGGTTTACCTCTGTTGACGTGAACCTTCTCCAGTCAGAAGTGGACTGACAGACAGCTTTTATAAGTGGCCCTTGGTACTCTACGCTTTGTTATGTTGCTCAACAGTTTGTCACCAGGCAACTGTCGCATCAACATCATCATACATCGGTGTCTACTCACTGTTGTCCGAATTTGAGCTGTTGCTTTCTTTACATTTCTGTTCTGATAGTTGGTAAAACACCAGATCCATTAAACTGAATGTAGACTCTTATTTTTTAAACAAGGACCAACGTCTGAGCATCTTTTTTAGAGGGATGAAGGACAGGAGATCTTTAGAGGAAGATAGCAGGTCGACAGTAGATGTCACATTGAAGTGAAAGCTGGGAAACCTCAAGATTCATTTTAATTCAAACAACTGGTAAATAAGGATGGCATTAGTGACCTTTTCAGTGAGTCAGTTAAATATTTGTTAATATTTCATGTCGAATATTTTTGGTTGTAGCTACAGGTTGTGAACATTATAGTAGACTTTCACTTACAATTGTTGTGTTTCTGTTTTTTCCGTCAACAAAATCTAATTACAGATCTTAGTTTAATCATTGAGTTGAAGTTTTTAAATACATTTTAAAAACCTAAACCTATTGTAATGGCAGCGAACCAAGTAAACTACTCGCTCTTAAGCTAAGTGAATCCGGGGCTGCAATCAACAGTATCCGTACATCCAATGGTGTTTCAACCAACCTTAAAGATATCAATGTCGCTCTTCAATCTTTGTATTCAAAATTGTACAAATCTAACTCTACTTTAGATGTGCCACAATGCAAAAACTAGCTGTCCGGAGGAAGAGAGGCTCCGAGATAACGCTGTGTTCTGCAAGAAGTGGTGAGCCTCTGGCTTTTGTTTGATATTTAGTGTCAGCAAAAAAAAGTTTTTTCGGATCCGTTGTTAGCTAAGTTAGCATGCATTCGCTCAGAGGGCTAAAGGTGGAGATCCACTGCATCTGTCATCGCACGTGAAGTCGACAGATCCCATTCATTCTCTGTGGAGAGCAGGAGATCTGGCCACCAGGTGCATTGTTTATTATTTGCATAAACACGACTCGACTTCAACTTTATTCAAATGAGGTCCGTCCAACGCAGCGCAGCAGGCTCACGAAACTCAGATCAAACTGTCAAACTAGGTAAGCCTGATCAAATATGAACCAATGTTCTGTTACTATATTGAGTGACAAAGTTTGTCAGCCGGCCACCATTGTTGAAAACAGTCGAGCCAAAACCAAGCACCGGCCGCCCGCTGGAGCAAACAAAGCTGCGAAATTCAGATCAATCTATTTCTTGCCTAAAATGTTTTCAGAAACACATTTCCGTGTGCTGTGTAGCTGCACACTGAGTAGGTTGGTGACCCCGGTGCCATTGTTGATAACAGTCGAGCCAAAACCACGCTCCGCCCGCCCGCCGGACCATCCTGGGTTCTGACACGTCTTAACGTCCATCTGCCGGTCTCTGTGGATCTGCACTATAACTTGGCTTGATTAGTTTATTATGTGAACTTCACTGTCACCCTGAATGTCCCGCCAGACCATGTTCAAAAATCTGGCCGTTCAATAAAGCAAAAAGAAATTAACAAATAGTCAAATATTCGTATTGAACAGCCAAATCCAGACAAAATGTACATGCCCTGACCTAACCACATTTCATACAGGATAGTGACAGGTGACAATGGCAGTCACATTCACAATCAGAGAATTTGATTAATTATTATTAATGTAGAATTATTTTTTCCTGAATTATACATATTGTTACATCATGTCAAACTTTAACAAAAGAAGCTTTATTTAAACAGATTGAGCCAAATGAAAGGTGAACTAAATATCTATAGAGTAGTGTGGGAATCAGTGGTGTCAGTAGTGTGTGTGGTGCATCAAAGCAAAGCAAAGAACTAAAGCAGCATCACCAAAACTTAAGGGAGATGAACAAAGCTGCAGCAGCAAGAGAGAAAGCTGCCAGCTGCATCCAATCTGAAATAAGTCTCAGGTGTTCCCAGTTGCTCTAACGATCAGCTGCATGGAGAGCACACAGCAGCAACACAACGTGACACCACAGTGATCGTCACAGAAACATTTGTAGGAATCAGTCAGTTCAACTGACCCTTTCCCTTTCAATAATGTGTGATTATTTTATGTATTTGTACAGTTTAAAGTTACAGGGACCGTGCACATTAACAGACATTTCTGTAAATTTGCCAGTTTAGCCATTTTGGCAAATTTTCAACTGTAGTCCTTGGGTAAGTGTAATGACAACTACAAAATATGCATGAAATGCATTACAACAGAAACAGCAATACTGTAGGCTACATAGCAAAGCACATTTCATATATTAAAAATGAATCATGGTGAAAACATCCATACTAATACTTATGGCCTGAAGAGATGTCAATATGTCATTTTCTGTCGATAGAGATCTCTCAATCAAAACAATAACAAAAGACAGTTTAGTGACATTGTGAAGTAGGATAGGATCATGGGAGTTGCTGTCTTCACCACCGTTGCCGTCATTGCAGTCAGTTTCTCACAAATGATCCGCAGAGGTCTCTTCCTCTCCACAACAAACGGACCATTAAACGAGTAAAACCACAACAGTTTCACATTAAAAATCAGTGTTTCTCTGACGCTGTTCAGCGGACACAGGACGGGTAAAAGTCAATTTATAACAGCTTCTGTCAGACAAGCACAACGCTGACACTGACACTAAGTAGATATGACGCCATTGACAGGTGACCGAATGTAACGGACTGTTACCTTGAATAAAATGGCAGATTTCTCTGGTTTGACCATTGTTGGTAACAAAATATATCACATAGGTCTATGTGTCTATAGGTTTTTTTTTTAACATTTTCACGTGGAAATATTACATATTATACTTGTAAGTGGTATATCAGAAAGAACCTAAAATAGAAAACTAGAAAATATTAAAATAAGGGTTGGAGCATGCACTGCTGTCTGCCACAATGTCATTCTTTATTCTACCACCAGATCGCACCAAATTAAGGAATTTCAAATCCTACACATAGTGGGATTTAAGTTTGTCAAAGTATTTCATTGACATGTACTTACATTAGATTTTTGTCATTTCACCTCTGACACAGTCATTTTGTTCCTGTTAAATACAATCCAAATGTTTTGTCTGACCGCTTTGATTTGCAGTCCGTAGATAACAGCGTTCATGGAAGGAGGAACCACGTGGAACAAGATGGACGCCAGCTTCCTTTCGTCTGATAATTGAGGGAAACGATGGAGGGTGATGATGATGCAGCCTGACAGGAGTAGGATGATGTACACAGCCAGGTGGGTGGCGCAGGTCTGCAGCGCTTTGCTGTTCATAGCCTTGTTCTTACTGCTCAAACACACGATGGCGATCCTCAGGTAGGTGAGCGTGACGCTGCACAGGGACACGGACATCGTGCCCATGGCGCTGATGAGGCCGTAGATATGGTTTATGATAATGTTTTCGCAGGACAGCTTGAACAAGGAGGCGTTGTCGCAGAAAGGGTTCAGAACAATCCGCCTGCAGCGCGACAGGCGGACGCTGAGGCCGACATTGACAGCAATCAAGAGAAAAGCCACCGCCCAGGCCGACACCGACAGCTTCACCACCATCCTGTTGGTCATGATGGTGGCGTACCGCAGAGGACTGCAGATGGCCACGTAGCGATCGAAGGCCATGATCATGAGCACAGTGTGAGAAGTGCCTCCGTGAAAGTGAGCGCAGAAGGCCTGAATGACACACTCATAATAATGAATGTAGCGCTTTGTCATTGGAATAAAAACATCACTCAGCAAGCTTGGGATGACAGCTGTGGCCCCGAACACATCATTAATACTCATGTTACAGAAGAGCAGATACATGGGCTGGTGGAGGCTGTGCTCCATGAAGATCAGGACCACCAGGCCGATGTTGGACACCATGATGAAGATGTAGATGACGAGGAGGAGGATGAAGGCAAGAACGGAGGACTCGGGGGTGACCTTTAACCCCTCCACCTGTAGAATATCCATATTGAAAGTTTGGTTGTCCATACTGCAGGGGGAGGATCCTGCAGAGGATCACAGGCAGAGAATTCAGTCAACACTGCAACAGTTATTATATGTGATGGTGGTTGTGAGCTGGTAAATTAGTACAGCATTGAGATAGGAAGCAAGTTTGTTATAAATATGCTGCATGTTTGGTAACTCAGTCAAAAAGAACAGTATTAGTCTATGACAAAATAGAGAAGTGAACATCCATTCATTATTTCCACAGTTCAGTTATACAGATCATAGATGTATAGAGACAGAGGTGAAAAACCTCCTCTTTTGTTAAAGTGTTAGAAGCTTTTCTGGCTACTGAAACCAATCAATATAGCCAATATACCAATCAATATAGCCAACATCTTGGCGATAATGTGAGGTTTTAGCTTTCAGAAGTTTAAGAGTTTAATATACATGTGTTTTTCTTGCAATGTGAATCTGTGTACATGATGACTGCTATAAAATCTGATTTAACTTCACTCCAGGATGTGGACAGCAAATGCCTATTTTTCTTTAACACTGTGCGCTATCAAACTCATGACCCCAATGTACATGTAAAAAATAATAACAATAATACTAATATGTGTATGTCTTCAAAATTTCAATGAATAAAGTCACATCAGCTCCATTGTCAGCACTGTTACATGAAAGCCTTATAGTAGGCTATATCTAAAACCAGAGTGTTTTCTGCAGTATTCTGGTCCCAGAGCAACATTTCACTGCACTGGACCTTCAACAAATTCAAAGAAAACTGCAGCTGGTCGTGGATACAGATCAGGACGCTGTGCCTGTTTCAATGAAAGTAAAGTGCAGCTCAAAGGTCACCTCTGTGTTCAGTCTGAGGAAATTAGTGCACAAAGACTGAACAAAGTTATATTATCAGTGCAATGAATGCTCAACCAGAAAAAACAAGGAAACAAGTCACCACTTCATTTAAAACTTGTTTTTGCAGTGATATATTTTGTTTGTCTTTTCAAACAAACAACACATTTATACTGAATTTAAAGACCATAGTCTCAGTCTTTTACACACAGCATCATGCTTCATGTAAGTCATGGAAAGTTATTTAAAACATTTAGTATGAACACTTGTGAGACAGTGTGTGTCAGGTTTACCTCTGTTGACGTGAACCTCCTCCAGTCCGACCAGAGGTGGACTGATAGACACGTTTTATAAGATGACTGAGCCGACCCTGGTACTCCAATCAGGAGTGTTTCTGGCCATCTTGGTGCCCTACAGACCGTTGCAAATCTCTACACGGCCAATTAACTTGATGTTTTCATTGCAGTCAACTTTATTCATCTTCTCTCAATTTATGTTGTGTAATCTAATCACACCAGTCTTGTTTTGTACCCCCTTGGTACGGTTTGTTTGGGTTGGTGTGAACGCTGGAATCGAACTCGCTCTCTGTTTCACCTCGAAGCGGTCGTCTCAAACCGCTGTCAAATGTATTCTTGAGCGATTCACTTCTGGTGTGAACATCATTCAAACCAATCACAGCAAGCATACCACTTCATGGGGTTAAAAAAAACTTTTCTTCTCCTGTTTTGGTGACTGGTCAACTAGTAGCCGTATCTTATCAGAGCCAGCCGTCTACTGTGATAAGATCATCTGGTGGCAGAGCGTCTTCCTCGAAATTCCTGTATTATGAAATGATTTAATATCTGCAGTTTTACGAGACATTCATGCGCGGTCCTCTCAGAGTTGTCGTTTCTGCAGGATTCGGCTAAGAGGCAACCTCCAGTTGATCACTGGTTCCCAATCTGGGGATTTTAGGGGGTGTAAGACAGTTGGCCTATATCTCAGCATTTCACTTAATGAAATTGTTATCTTTGAACTTTAGATTATGGTTTAAGATATAAACTTCAACAAGCTATATTCACAGAGCCTTCCCTTTCTGCTAAACAGCCTCGTCCTGCATTTGAAAAGTATGCAGTGAGAACAACCAAAGAGCTAATAGAACAATGGCCAAGTGTCAGGAGAAGAACACTGAATTTGTAAAAAAAAGAAAAAAAAGCCTATTAAGTAGGCCGGCCTATGTATGATTATTAAAAACTAAAAAAGTACATAATACAAAGAAGTGTATTAAAAGTTGCTAAAAATAACAGGAAAACTCATCTCTGATGCAATATTCACAGGAAATAAATTAATCCAAATTGTGTTTTACACAAACTTCCTGCAGTTATTGCTTTCACTGTTTGGGTTAATTTTACAGTTTATCATTAGAACTGTACTGTTGTTATGCATTGAATATATTATGAAATATCCATTAAATATGTCACTGCATCAGGGGTCATCAGTTTACTCAATGATATAAATCCCTTAAAGAAAAAGGTTTAGAACCACTGTTTTAGATTATATTAAAGCTTAAAGTTATGCATAATTAAGGGTCTGCTGCTTTGAGTGACAGGTGGGTGCCGTCACAGGCGGATAACTGCTGCAGCCAGGCTTCATTCGGCCTGCCTCAGCTCCACCGCTTTGCCCATTTTTGGATAATATATCCATGGCCGGGAGTTAGGCGACGTCAGGCACTGCCAAAATGAAGAGGGCTGGAGCCACCCATTTTGAGCTTCCTTTTGTCTCTTCAGAAACCTTTGGGTGACGTCACAGAGACTACGTCCATTACGTCTTATTAGTGTATAGTTTTTGTCTAATAGGATACTAAGTACGGCTTGTTACGTCTTATTAGCGTACCATAAAATAAAGTGTGACCTAGTCTGACTAGGTTATGCAAAGCTACGAAAGCACATAGCCTGTTCTTTATAGTATGGAAATATGAAATAAAGAAATTAAAGTCAGGCAAATTTAAGTAGCAATTCTTTATTTTGAAACACAAACAAATAAAAAAAATGTTTGGTACAGTAAAGGGAAGCTGTCGCACCCCTACTTCCAACGTCTCTGGAAGTCTGCTGATATGCGCTCCAGATCAAGAGCAAAATTATCAAAAACTGACGGTGCTCCATCATGTAGGATATCCAGGTAGAAATTGCGAGGGGCTTATTGCAGTTTACCTGCCAACTGTAACCAATAATCTAACGACATTTCCAACCAGATAACTTCTGTTTACAATTTCTGAACCCTTTGATTTTGGCTTTTGTGAACGCAAACCGGACCTTTAGATGTAAACCCGCCCTTAGATTTGATCATATTCCAGATTTGATGTATCCAGTTCAATTCTGGATCCGACTTATCTGATTTATCAATTTTGTATCTCCTCGTACTTTTAGCCATCAGCGGCATGGCTCTATAGGTGGAAATGTAGGTCTGTCAGTTCGGATCACCAGTTTGGTCTAGACTGAATTATTGGATGGATTGCCTTGAAATTTCGTACAGATATTCATGGTCCCCAGAGGATGAATCCTGATGACTTTGGTGATCTTTTTATACTTACGCTGTGAAATATATCAACACACACTCAATGCATTGTTGTTCCTCACAGTCATCCTCAAACACATCAAACACAAACCTCAGGAGATGATGACAGACATTCCATCAATTTAAAAAAAAAAAAAATTTTTTAGGTATATATTTTTCCATTGTAGGAATGAATTAGGTACATTGATTTACCTGTCTGTATTAAGTAAGTAAGTGGAAATTAATCATGTGAGGACATCTATACTGTGTGCAATACTTATGGTGTAAAGAGATGTTGTACTGAAAACATTTTCAAGGATTAAAAACATCCAGTTAAAACTCAAATACTTTTAAGATGTTTGCATGAATGGAAATAGTTATCCGACAGGTCATTTAATACAGGGACTGCAATTGCACAGCTAATGCTAATGTTTTTATGATTTCCAGGTTTGTTCAAATCAGCCCTGTTTCTGAACGCAGCAGGCCATATTATCAATTAAAAACATGTAAGTCAAATTCTAATTAATTGTGTCAATGTTATTTTAATTGATACTATCATTACTTCAGTACATCGTTACTGAATGGATCTTTAGAGAAATGAAATATTGGCAAGTAATAAAATGGGATTTCAGCATGATGGAAAGGGAAAATATAATTTTTAATTGCATGACAGAATATTTCAGTATAGGTGCAACAATTTTATTAACAATTATTTACAGCAAGTCCCCCAACCCATATGAGCACATAGGTCAGTTGTTCCTATAGCCTCTAATATGACCCACAGGAGTGTTTCCTAGATTAGTGCTCCTGCCAGTGGCAGATCAACATGTCCTCATACCTACATATAACAGTTATGTAGCTATTTTAAACACATGGGTAACATTGTTAAACTGTTGCAGTTTGGTTAGGTTTAGGCAACAAATGTCTACAAAGGCTTACATGATGTAATCATGCATATGACGTAGAAAGTTTGTTACGTAAACTTAAAATAAGTCAATGTTGACTTTTAGTTTCAAACGGGACATGAACAGTGGTCTCCTGGGACAAAGATCTGTGTTTGTTTGACCCATCCACCATCTCTCCCACCCATCCTAAACATCGATTTCAATATTATGTTACATGACCGCCTGCTTGTCTCCAGTCATAATTACTACAGCCACGAGAGGACGTCATCTTACAATAAATGTAAATATGGGTCATGATAAGCTGCTTGTACAAACAACCGACGGCGTCGTTTTTCGGGGGGAGGACAGTCTCATTATTTACATTTATCTCAGTATTGAGTCATTTCCCCTCCGTCACAGCCATTGTATTCCTGGTAAACACGATGAAGATTTTTTGTCTGACCGTTTTAATTTGCAGTCCGTAGATAACAGCGTTCATAGCGGGAGGAACCACGTGAAACAAGATGGACGCCAGCTTCCTGTGGTCTGATAAGTGAGGGAAACGATGGAGGATGATGATGATGCAGCCTGACACAAACATGATGATGTACACAGCCAGGTGGGTGGCGCAGGTCTGCAGAGCTTTGCTGTTCAGAGCCTTGTTCTTACTGCTCAAACACACGATGGCGATCTTAAGGTAGGTGAGCGTGACGCTGCCGAGGGACGAGCCCAGCAGGACCACCGTGTAGCCGAGGCCGTAGATGTTATTGATGAGGACGCTTTCACACGACAGCTTGAACAAAGAGGCGTTGTCGCAGAACGGGTGGAATATAATCCACCTGCAGCGAGACAGGCGGGCGCTGAGGCCCACGAGAATCGCCACCATCAATAAAGCCACCGCCCAGGCCGACACCGACAGCTTCACCACCATCCTGTGGGTCATGATGGTGGCGTACCGCAGAGGACTGCAGATGGCCACGTAGCGATCGAAGGCCATGATCATGAGCACAGTGTGAG
>JAOVVB010139107.1:0-12090 GCA_028570985.1 Heterobranchus longifilis
GCTAAAACGGAGCGTTTCAGACAGAGGGTGAATACAGGTATATTCAGACATACAGAATGAGAAAAATAACGTGTTCTTTTAACATTAAAGCATGTAAACATGTTCCAGTAGAACCCCAAAATGCAAGTATGAACCTAAAAATGAGCATAATATGGGACCTTTAAACTATACATTTCCAATCACCAGTATACTGTAGCGACACATTTCTTACCTGAAAATGACACATAACAGCAGAATCCCAAGCAGAAGAATTAGCAGGAAGGATATCAGCAAGAGAGACATTGTGTCCCAAGTTGTTCACACCCAAATCTCGAACATGAGTCTGGCTGCTCCTCGATCAGCTATCAGCTGCTGTCAAACAGGAAGAGATGCACCTCACATTCAGGTGTGACTCACTGGTTGCGAGAAAACAATAATCAATAACTTGTCCATCACTGTAGCAAAGCTGAGGCAACATTTACTATGCATTAATACTAAATGCATTAACATTAGTTGTAACTGCTAGCCCCACTGTGCTAACGCTGCTAATTAACAAGTGTAGCATAGTTACACACCGAAAATGAAATAGCATGTAGCTCAACTTTATCACCCAAGAGTGTGTAAAACCGTTACCTAAACTTGGTCCCTGTTAACTACCCACCAGTAGCAAAACATTGGCTCATTGTTGAGGGGTAGCAGCGTTAGCTCAAAGTAACCAAACATGAAATAGTTAAAGATGTTTGTCGCCGCGTCATCCAATAATCAGTAGCAAATCTGTGCTAGCAAGCTAACGCTACAGCATAGAGGCTACAGCTAATTTAGCTAGCGTAGCTGCTGCAAGACTGGTACACAACTTAGCTTTCTTTTTGGTAACTACCTTTAGCTTCCGTCGCTCCAGTCAATTATCAAGGTTACTTACCCTGGCATCTTCAAAGTATTGTGTTTTCGCTGCAAAAAGCAGTTTCATGTGACAGCTAACTCTGTGCTCAAACAGAGTATGGACTGGTCCGCCCTGCTCAGCTGGCTGCTGCTGCTCATTTGACTGACTGTGACCAGAGGCAGAGCAGCTGGAGCACCGCCAACAAAATACTGTTCAAGCAAATATTAATCTTTAACCATGCACTCAAACATAAAGGGTTGTTCAGCAGGTCACCTCCACTTCATATACACCCACCAAAACCAATGTATACACAGGTAAACAGAAAATACACACAGTCATAACCAAACTATAAGTGGAAAGTTACATTTATTTCAACCAGATGAGTGACATTGTGTAACTTTACTAAATATTCAGTGTGACTCAACCACATGACTGAACTATTGCTATTGCATGGTGCTGAATGAATTTAATGCATTTGTACAATCTACTGCAATCAAATACAGCTGTTACACCATAAAGTTTACTTTTATACCTATAATCCATTTTTGACAGTCATAGAGGTGTTAATTCAATTATGTGTTTGGCATTGAGGTCACAGTGGTGGTGTTGTTATACTGTACTGCATTATATTGAGAGGTGTTTTTAATATAATAATAATATTTATTTAATAATGTATTTATTATTCTAGTTTATGTTGTCCTTGCATGGTACATTTTTCTAAATAAAGTTGTTTTTAATCAAACTAACTAGTGCACAGGAATCTTGTGGCCAGGTAGTATTACTCCAGTAGTACTGAGTACATATACAATGCACATGTGATGGTTAGTGGAGGGTCAACAGGGGCCCGACAACACACATCTTTCATATTTTTTAAAGAATAAATTACCTCTCTGCCTTATTGATAGGGACAATGTTCATTTAAAAAATGTCCATTAAACTGAAAAAGTGGTCCTTTCACGAAGTGCTGTCAATGCAACTGCGCCTCATGGCACGCATCCATGGAAAAATAAATCTCCTACTGCCAGCCTTAGGATAATTGAGTTGTCATTACAAGAAGATTTACAGCACAGGTGCCTTGTACATTGTAGAGCATCTCGTCATCATACGAACTGGTGAGAAATTGATGGTGCACAATTTTCCAGGCAAGCCCATTCGTCTCATGCAGCAGCTTTCTGTCTCTTGTGTTTGGCAAACCACTCGTCACTTTTATCTTCAGCCATAGCCTAAAAAACAAGGTTAAAAGCATAAAAGAGCACAGGCACAGTGAATATCAAACACATGTTGCATATTTAATCCAGAGAGGAAAATGTTAGAGCAGCACCAACCTTATCAAGCAGCTCATTTCCTTTGGGGTCCATCATGGACAATTGCCTGAAAGCCTCATCTCCCACAAAGCAAATCTCATGACCATCCTAAAACAAACATTGTCCAGTTAAGTTTTTCAACAGAGACTAATTTCACTTGATTACAGCATTATATATTGGTAATGCACTTACAGGGTCAGCCAAAATAACCACTTCTACTGTGGCTTTTCCCGGAGTGTCCAGGCTGACTAATGGGGTGAGAATTTTCTGATTCTCCTTTTTCATCAAGGCTTCGAGGTCAGGAAGCTGCAGAATGTAATACAATTATTTATGATGACAATGATGATTATTTTTTTCCAACATTAACAAATACAAGAATGTATCCATGAAATATTTTACTTGCTCTCGTGGGCATGAAAATGCTATTCTTCCAAATGCTGTTCCATGATCTACTGTCCCACTGTTATCGTGAAGCTCCAGTTTACACTACATAAAGATACAAAATAAAACAGTCAGACTAAAAGATATTCCTGATTTATCAACACAAAAGACAATTATTGCTTTGACTCACTTGAGTATCTGCAAATCCCATCAGCACTGTTTTCTTTTCCTCATTGTTTTCCATCACCTTCATTCCCAAGAGTGTAGTCCAGTAGTGGGTCGATCTCTGGAGGTCTGACACTCCGAGACAAACCTTCTGCACAGGATCTGGGAACAAATTATCAAAGGTCACAGGTGATCAATAACAGAGGTAAAAACAGTAACACCTGCAATGCTGCTGAATGCTTCCCTCCTTATCATCCTGCACTAATTTCTGTGGCTGTTCATCAGTACTGCATGAAGGATACATTCATATGCAATTTTTCATGCAGGTTGTTGACATGAAATTCCCATTAAGAACATAATGAGCTTTACTTCAAGAAATTAAACATACAGTGGAGGCTTTAAGACAAAATCATGACATGGTTATATTACTTTTTTTGGGTCAGAAATCTACTTGCCCAAAGTCAGTTTTTACTTGTCCCTCTAAAAAATTGTTTTATTTATTAGTGGTTATCAAATAACAGCAGACTAAAGTTGAATTGTCAACTCTCAACAGAGATGAGAGGAAAGTGAGATGCGTCACTGTGTTAAAATGACTACAGTTATCAATTCATTTTCAAAATTAGACTCTTTTGAGCACTGGATAAACTACAATAGAAACTTCATTTCATGCAGATAAACATGACACTCACCAGCACTGGGAGGCTGCTCTTTGTCCACCAGGTAGAAAGGATACCCTCCTGGAGCCTGGGTCAGATACAGAGCCTCTCCTACCTCCGTAAGAGGCCATCCCAGACGTTTAGCATTGCTTACAGCCTGGCTCGACTGCAGAGTGAGCCCCTAAAGTGAAAACATATATGACAATATCCCTTTACAATGCTGCTGTACCCTATATAACACAACATGGTGTTGTCCTCTGTAAAGTCTTCAAATTAGGAATGGGCAATTTGATAATATATATCATTAAAACAATATAAAAATGTCTATCGTATGTATTTTTCTATATTGTTTCTATCGCAATATTGGAAAACAGGCCAGTTACGGCAATATTCGCATAATTACAGCACTTTACTTTCTGATCCTTTCACGTTATGTTCATTTTGCACTAAAATTCTTAATAAAACTATAAAATACTCTCACCCACCAAGAAGTCATTGCCAAGTTGATATTCTCCCACCCCATAATTGTATGTCAGTTCTGCAACAAAATGATCATCTTCTGGACCAAAGCCAACCATTGTCTTGCTCCATTTTCCATCGTAGGGGCTGTATATGAACACAGGATGAGTGCAGCAGTCAGTATTAGGATATTAACATCACAGCTTTGTGAGTACAAAGTTCAAATAGTTTAGGGCGTCTCATACCCATTACACGTTGCTTTGCAGCCTTCCTCAAACTCTTCATGACGTAAAATCTAAAATGGATAAGAAGACATAAGAAAATAGGCATTCAGTATTAGGACACATTTATTAAAAAACACAGGTTTCACTAATATGACAGAATGGGAATTAGCTAGCTACGTAACGTTGTGCAACAAAAAAGTTCATGGTTTCTGGCCATTAAATAAAGCTCAGAAAAAGTACCTTCATGCCCAAAACATCTCGGTAAAACGTGGCAGTTTTGGCCCTGTCCCCAACTTTGAAAACAAAATGTAGCGCTCGTCTCAAAGCCATATTTCTTGACAGCTAAAATAATGATTGCAGATTGCAGGTGTGCAGGGAACGATTAAGCTTCCTTGATGATCGATTTTTCTGAAGTCGATTGGCGGAAAGTAAATACAAGTGAGAAAACAGCAGGCATTTACAACTAAAAATACAATTCCCGCATATTATTTCAGTTTTTGTTAATTAATTAACATTATTAAACCATTATGGACAAGTGCAACGACTTTACACAAAATAAAAAGTAATAAAACTACGTCCGTCACCCCTATTCATTCAGGTTAATGGTATCACCCAGTATTTTACGTCACATTCTCTCGCGAGGTTACAGCATGGATGTATAAGTTGTGCAGCAACTTGGACCGCTAACTTAGCTAAATTAGAAAAGCAAAAAAAGAAACATTGAAAATTAAGCGTAATTACTTTGGCAATTACGCAGCGAATTATTATTATTATTATTATTATTATTATTATTATTATTATTATTATTATTATTATTATTATTATATTTTGACGTAACCCAATAAACTAACATTGTAGATGATTCATTGTAATATTACCTTCACTGCAGCTGGTGGCGGTAGGTAACGGCAGGCTCGCTTGTGTACGACGTTCTGTGAAAACAAGAGAAGAAGAAACTGGGCAAACATGGCGGCGTACATGAGAAGCGTGATATGTCTAGTGTCCATTGATCGAAATGCTTTTCTAACAAGGGGAAGCGGTGTTATTGTGGAATCAAAGCGTTATGTACGCGGACTGAGGCGGAAACCTGTCCGAGTGTTGTTTCCCGAAAACGAGACGGATAAAGTCGTCAAGCCGACTCCACAGTCTCAGCCAGCAGGGCGAGCCGTCAAGAGGGAGAAGGAGGCAAAAGTCACAGCTACAATAAAGCATCCTGAAGAAAGAGACTTTATTAAAGCGAGGAATAATGTGCAGTCAACTGCAAAACATGCTGGTGTTACTGTTGCAACGGATCAAATTGATGGACTGCGCTTCGAGAGGGCTTTCCCTGGAGATAAAAGACTGGCGTAAGTGTCACTTTAATACAGAACAAGAATAAGCATTTTCCCCTAACTTTGATGTAGCATAAAACCAGTTTCTTCCAGAAGTAGTTCAGGAGTCTAATATTTTTGGACTTAATACTTCTTAGACTACATGCACAAACACTATGAACTACTTCAATTACTTATGCTGCTGGGCTTAGTTTCCCTGATATCAGACATAATTGTCAACTAGTTACACTCTAATCCGTCTCTGCCTCTCCATCTCCCCTTGTCTGTCCTTCAGGAGGTTAGTGAGTGTTGCTCGCTCCAGGACGTTTCGGGAGCATCAGGGTAAAATCCTCCTGGAGGGCAGGCGTTTGATCTGGATGCTGGAGCCAACCCACAGATGGTGTTCTTCAGTACCGTGGATCGACTCCGAGAGCTGCCTTTAGACAAGCTGAAAAGGGCCACGCTAGTCAAGGTCAAGTTTGAGGACATCAAGCTCTGGTCTGACCTCGTGGCCCCACAGGGGGTGATCGGTGAGGGTCACATATTTAGTTTTGGTTCATTATGAAGCACAGATACTCTGAGTTGTTGCTGATTTCAACTTCTTCTTCTGCAGCTATATTTTCTCGGCCAGACCCGTCGAGGTTGAACTTCGCTAATAGAGGTCATTCAGTGCCGTTGTCCCTGGTATGTGACAACATCCGAGACCCTGGCAACCTCGGGACTATGTTGCGATGTGCTGCCGCTGCTGGCTGCCATAATGTCCTGCTTACCAAGGGTATGCTCATCAAGTAAACTCCACTCTTTCACAATGGCGTTGCTTCTTTGCTTGTGGTTTTTCAAATCAGTTTATTTTTCCCACCGACAGGTTGTGTTGATGCTTGGGAGCCTAAAGTTCTGCGAGCAGCAATGGGCGCCCATTTCCGCCTTCCCATCTATCCCAGCTTGAGCTGGGATGATGTGGAAAAACACCTCTCTAAACCTGTGACAGTCCATGTGGCTGACAGCAGCTGCGGTGCCGACAGAAGTAGAGAAACAGAGGATTCACAAGTTAACGTGTCTCACAAACCGTCCAAAGCAGGAGACTACGGCTGGGTCAGCTCAAGGCCTAATCGCAAGAACATGCGCTACGAGGAATACGATTCTGATTCGGACTCAGATTGTGAAGATGGGGGACTTTTGCTTCCCAGAGTGGACTCAAAGCTGTACCATGAGAGCTGGGCTCAGAGTCCCACTGCTCTTGTGGTCGGTGGAGAGACGCACGGTCTGAGTGTCGAAGCACTCCAGTTGGTGGAGAAAACTGCCGGTCACAGGCTCTTTATTCCTGTCGCTCCCAATGTGGACAGCTTGAATTCAGCCATGGCCGCCAGTATCCTTCTGTTTGAGGGCAGGAAGCAACTGTTGAAACTAATGCAGACACCTGGAAGGAAATCTAAAGCAGAGCAGCAGTTTTCATGATGTTGTCTCTTGATATCAGTGTGTGACTTCTGGTGTATATTTATCCCTGTTACTACAGACTGAACAGTTATTTAACATCAATAGCAAGTATTTAAATTTCAGTTCTACATCCTGTCCTGCTAATAATAAAACACTGAGGATTTGTGAAGTTATTGTCTGAATTCATGTCAAGTAGGGCTGCAACAAATTATTATTTTCATTATCGAATATCGATTAATTTGACTAATATTTTCTAGATAAATCGTTTGGTCTATAAAATGTCCATCCCAGTTTCTCAAAGTCCATGGTGATGTCTTCAAATGTCTTGTTTTGTCAGTCCAAAACCCAAAGATATTCAGTTTAATGTGATATAAAACAGCAGAAAAGCAGGAAAACTCCATGTTTAAGAGGCTGAAAACAGCATTGTCAGCCATTTTTGCATGGAAAAATTACTTTTAACGATTAATCAATTAACAAAATAGTTGGCGATTAATCACTGCAGCTCTAATGTCAAGTGAATGTATGCTTTGTGTGCCTTTTTTCATGTTTTGTTTTTTAGGGTTGCACCCAGGAATTATTTTCATTATAAATTAATCTGAAAATTCTCTCGATTGATTGTTTTGTCTGGGAAATTGTATCCAATCATCAGCCCAAAATCAAAATATTTCCAATGTACCACCTAAACAACAAAAAACAGCAGCAACTATTTAATAATAATACATCTCACAAGGGAAGGCTGAAATACAATATAAATCTGTGATTAGAAAAAGTTCAATGACCCTCCACTGCTCTCTGAAAAAAGTCAGCCTATACCCCCCCCCCCTCCTAATAATTTTAATACAGTTCCTAAGAGCTTTAAATAGACACATTCACTTTAGGCATATTTATTCTAGAAAGGGTTAGACTGATGCCCATCCTTTATCTCTGCAGCTACATTGTCTATGCAAATATGCAGAGCTCACTACACTTCATCCCACCTGGAGTCTGCACATTAACAAATTATATGCATACTGTCTCCCGTAATAAATGCTACATTTGCACTAAGCCCACAAATCTAATTAAAAAAACCTAACAAAGTAACCGGTGAGTCATTGCATTGTGTGTATTTTACATATCCAAGAGCTAAATTTATTGAACTTAAACGGAGCAAAACTTTGTGTGCTTGCCAGTGAATTTTTAATGGGTGTGAGAAATCATGACTGAAGTAACAGAATACAGGGATTTATACATTCAACACTTTTCAAATGCCATTTCTGCTCCTTCAGAAATAACCTGGCCTTTTCATTAGGGGACCTTCACAGAAAATCCTCATAATGACTTTGAGATGAGAACCACCATTAACAGCTGGCAAGAGATGACTTTCACTCACATCATAACACACACAACAAGACACAGGGGTTTTTAAACATCAGTCATTGGTCTGTTACAAGCAAATATAATGTGATCTTTACTGTATGTGCACCTGTTTTTTTTTTCTTTAAATAGGGCCATAAAGGCTTACGGCTACATCCAACTGAGGTTTAGCACATTTGCACTACATGTGAATTACAAAATGCATTTTATTCTTTCTCAACATCATTCGGAAACCAAAAGTAACAAGGATCTCGCAGACAAAACAGAAAGCAAAGAATCAGCTGAATAAGTAGGTCCACTGGGTAATTCTCTGGTTTTCACTAGAGTTCAGAAATACTATTGAGTGAAAAAAAAAATCTTGAGGCCAAAAAAAAAAAGAACAGCATCTCCATATATATTACTGTAGGGACTATCGTCAATGCAAGGCACCACAGGAGAAAGAGAGGACTCCATGAAAAGAGGAACATGTCTAAAAAATGTTAAAATGTCAGTAAAAAGTGAGACATCTCTCTAACAGTCTGACAAAGTCAGTGGGGGGAGAGATAGTGTGGGAGGCTGGGAAGGATGAGGGAGGCGTAGCAACAGGTCAGGGTTCGATGATGGAGTGAGTCCCATATAGTATGTCCAATTTATATTTGGACTTCCTCTTTAGATGGGCTCTGGTTTGAGCTTTTCAGCCAGGAAGTCGCTGACAAATTGCTCCACTTCGGCCGGCGTGATCTCCTCCACGTCACGAACATACTTGGCACGGGCCGACATGTCAAGGATGGTGAGCAGAGGTGCTGCTTCTGGGAGGTTCGTGTAGTCCCGCAGGGAGTCACTCATGTCATCCTGTGGTGAAAGAGAAAGAATACAGTGATGAGGTGTGATAGTACATGATGTTGCAGGGGTGGATTCCTCACATGCATGGATGGATTACTGAGAACAGACTCAAACCAGAGCCTTTGTTCGAGGTAACTTATTTAAATGTCTTGTTGGAAAGTCAAAAGTAGGGATGCCTTTGTTCTTTTTGCTCACATGCCATTTTTATCTGCCAATACTTTGTATGTCTACATCAAAATTAGTGAAGCCATTCAAAAATGTTTTGACTACAAAATAGTTCTGCTCTGAAAATAAAACTTTTCCCATAAGTTTTCCTCATAAAGCTTCCAATAATATTGTTTATAGTGTCCTATAGTTTGTTCCCAAAGTGATGAAGATGTAACAAATCTGAGGGATTAGAAAATAGAATTAATATGACGTTATTGCACAGAGTAAAATTAAATTAAGTATCAATCCTGATGGTGCATTCATACATATATTCACACATATTTACATGTATCAAATGGTAATTAAAAATAGAGAAAAATATAAATAAATGTATGTATGTATTTGCTGTGACCTCTAAAACAGTAGATAGATGAGATATATACTTCTGGATCTTACATAGTTGTAGTTGAGTTGTCATTTTTTAAAAGATCTTTTGGCTGGACCACAGCAAAGCTGGGGAGCCAGTCCTAAAAAGGGGAAAGTCTGTTGCTGAGTGAGTGCCTAAGTTGGTCATTGGTCAACGTGGTTGATGATGTCAGTGGAGTTGGAGCTTCTCCATTGGCTGTTGCTCTTTCAAAATGATTCAGTGCGACAGTCAGTACACAACAAACAAATATTACTGGGACCACTACAGATTACACATTATAGACAACACTGACTATCCCTGTTACAAACTAAGCACATTGACCATACACAGTCCAGCCACATACTAGGTTTCAATCTAGTCTTGTTTTCCCAATTTGGGTTTTTTTGTCTCTAAAAAGAAAGTGCTGAATTCAAAATGCAACTTTGCAGTGCGGACAGTGTGCAGGAATTCAACATTTTCTTTGGCATGATTTCATTTTCTGACTGGACAATACTTGGCTTGGCTTGTTTTCTTGTAAACTGTAACTTGTAACTGTTGACATATGCAAACCGACAAAGGGTCCCAAGGAGACGTTTTGTTTAAATGGGTTGCAGGTCAAAAAGAAAAAGGCTAGGAGCCACTTATTTAGACTCATCTACAGCATGAACAAACAGTATGTGGGTGTGACTTGCTGCTATGCAAGATATATTGGCCCTTGTCTCATAATCCATCCATGCTCATGTGGCATTTGAATGACTTTGACAAACATGCAAGTCAAACATTGGATACGTTCCAGGAGAGAAGACAAATTACACATTTCTCTGCTGCTCATCAGTTCAGATCTGCTTTGGGGCAGAGGCACCTAGAACAGCACCCATTTCTTGAACTATGCCACGTTAAAATACCCCAGAAAAGTCAGAACTGCCTGGCACAATCTTTATTAATGCACACTTCTTGAAAGAGAATATGAAACTCTCTCTCTCCTGTCTTTCTGCAGGCCCAGAGAGAGCAGAGCGTTGGTGCTTCGTCACACATCCTGCTGTGTGCAGAGATGGGGAAGGAACCAACAACATCCTTCCTTTTTCAAAAGCTCACTCCCACATCCAATATGAGAAGAAGTCTCATCACAGAGCGTTTGAAAGGTACGTGTGGGCAGGAGAGAGAGAGAGAGAGAGAGAGAGAGAGAGAGAGAGAGAGAGAGAGAGAGAGGTGCAGAGTTGTGAAGGAATATGTTACTGCTTGGTTTGGAGGGCATTCCACTTTTATTTCTTTGCAGTTATTTTGAAAGGGCTTCACCCATTTTCTGCCTGAGGCTTGATGTCACCTTTCACCCTTTAACAAGTCAGGATTACAACCCCTGTAGCCACAGCTAACAGAATGAATCACTAGCAGGCAGGCAGGCAGGCAGCAACTTTCAAACAAGCTTGAAAGGGCCATTAATTATTGAGACCGAATAAGAAATCACACCCTTTCGTAATTCAGCTTCAGTTCCAGCCAAGAGTGCTTGTGGAATGCGTTCCTTGACAGAGATCCATTATTCTCTCAGTCAAACGGATTTCACCTGTTATGTTTAGTGAGGTCACGCGGTTCACTTGTTAGATGTGCACCGCTACTATCATTCGAGACGTTCTCCTTTCCTCAGGACAGCGTGACCTGGTTTCCCCTCAGCTTAGTTTGCTGGCTCAGAGGGAGACTCGCAAAAAAGATTAAAGATCAGTTTCATATGGAAAAGATTATGTTGAAAATGCAGAACTAACAAGAAAGGGCCAGAGGGTGGCACTGCAACAAAGAGTTGGATTTCTCATAGAGGCAGCGCCTCTGATGTTAATACTGTTACTGATGTATGTGCCAATGTGAGTTTTGTCAAAACAAAGTCAAAGATAAAGCGACTTTGGATGGATTTCCTGCTACATATAACGCCCAAACATTCCCTCCTTTCAGGCCTCATTGTTGTGTCTTCCTCTGTTATCAGGAAATCCACAACTATTCTCGCTAAATGGATCAAACCACACAATCAGCCCTCAGACTTCTCATTGAAAAGCTCGGCTACGCTGCTACCTAAAAAGGATAAGTATGCCAGGATGAAGTCGGTGACCTCTTCTTTGCAAAACTGCAAACAGATGGAACAGATGAGTTGCAGTGTGGTATTTTGTCGTAGGCTGCAAACTTCCCCTGAATGGAGCCTGTTTTATTACACTGCAAATCACTGTACATTGACCGCTTAATACTCACAGATGTAAGCTGTCACTAAAGACAATGTTGTTACAAATGAAATACTGCTTGATTCTCTTACTGCAAATCGAAGCCGTGCATGCTCTCTTGCAGCCATGCTAAGTGTAGATTATAGATCATCTGGGCACAGTGTAAAGAAACCAAAAGGAGAGAAATTCCACAATCTGTCACTGTGGCCTTTTCCAGCCTTGCCGATATGAGGAGATGTAATCTCTGCATCAGTCTTCGCCTCCGTAGGAAGTCATGCATCTTCTTTTGTGTGGCTTCTCTGCTTGTGTAAACTGCTTCTCGTGAGGTGCAGCCATTCTCCCCCCCCCCCCCTAGCAGAGAGAGTGCAG
>JAOVVB010139118.1:0-12089 GCA_028570985.1 Heterobranchus longifilis
GGTCATATAATGAATACGAAAATGTATGCACAACAATTCGTAGCTATAATACGTGTTCCATTTTAAATGCATGTACCAGTCGCATGATACACACGTCATCAACGTCAAGATTAATATTGTGAAACTGGACTAATTCGGTAGGTTTAGGCTACAAATATACTTAGTTAGGTTTAGGCAACAAAGCGACCTGGTATGGTTTCGTAAAAAAAACACTGGGATGTTAAATACATGAAACCTGGGCCTCGTGTCTCACAATTATGTGCATTGTGTACAAATTACTTTTCATAGTCATTGTTATGAACAGGGAATGAGACTAGCCTGCATATTTCAGCAACAAGGCAATTCATAGTGCTTTACATAAAACATTAAAGAGCATTTAAAAACAATTAAAAACAGTAATTTAAGACAGGTGTAGAATACAAGAATAAAAGCTTACAGTGCAGTGTAAGAAATGAATAATTATTTGATGTTCCTCTGCTTCTAATACACTAAAGTACTTTTTGACCTGGGTGTTGTTGAACTCTGTTAATCACTCTGTTGCCCCCCCCCTCCTTTCCCCCTCGGTGTTCCTCTGCTTTCATTCAGACTGACTGGCTGCAGGCCGAACATCCTGACTGCTCCACACGCTTTTTACATCAGCAGACTTGTCACCATGGCAACAAAGCCCGTGGCCTGGCAGGAACCGGGTCCTGTCAACTCACTCGACGAATGGGTCAATGAGTTCCGGGCGCAAGGTGAAGTGGGTGCACCCATTATGAGCCACAACTCCTCCTCTGTGCGAGACAAAAGGGCTCCCAGGGCAGAACCTGAAGAGGACACGGACGTCCTGGAGCCCGGAGCTCAAGACCAAACACTTCAAACACTCCCAACAGCTGATGCAACCAAATCGGAAAATCAGGAATCAACCAGAATTAGTCTGTGCACCCCCGGGGAGACACAAAACATGGTGACAGAATTAGAACGATTTGCCCAACTATCAGAAGCATTACAGGCTCAAGAGCAAAAGTCTGTTGATCCATGCGAGGATGCTTTCCCTGCTCCTCCTCCTCCTCCTCCTCCTCCCTTTGGTGCTTCATCAA
This sequence comes from Heterobranchus longifilis, assembly GCA_028570985.1. Lineage (NCBI taxonomy): Eukaryota > Metazoa > Chordata > Actinopteri > Siluriformes > Clariidae > Heterobranchus > Heterobranchus longifilis. The sequence continues at coordinate 1,080 of JAOVVB010139118.1, forward strand.
CAGAGGAGTGCTGCGAGAAAGAGAGCCTCGAGGGGGAGGTGGCTGAGTGGATCAGTGATGCTGAGATCATGTCAGACCCAACAGAAGACTTTACGTCTCCTGAAAGCCAGAATAGTCAAGAATGGCCTCTTCTCACCGAGCCCGTAAATAAAGATTCATCCTCTGAGGAGATGACGGGACGTAATGTGACAACAGAGAATGACATACAGCTGATCTTGTTACCAGATGGTTTTGACAACAGTGGACCTGACAATAATATGTCAGAAACTGCAGCTGCTGGATTAAATTCAACTGCTCATCATTCTCCTTCTGACAGAAGCAACTCGGATGATGTATACGCTGCGTGCTCTCCTCCTTTTGCTGATGAAAGCGAGGAAGAAGAGGAAGTGAGTGTTGATATTATGTCTTGTCAGCAGCAATGTACTACACCAGATATCAGAGGCAAGGCTTTCCAACCCTCGTATTCTGCCAAAATTTCCACTGCACAAAAGCCAGTCTCCACCCTGCCTGCAGTTCCCTGGGCCAAACAGCAGGGGGAGCTGTCGTCCCGGAGCCAACTTGCCCCCAGGGGAGCAAACCAGGAAGCTGCACAACAGGTGCTCGGCCAGAGCTCTTCACCTTTGTCGACCGTTGCCATGGAGCTGTCCAATCAGGGCGGGGCTGCTTCTCCAGGTTGTGTTGTAGCTGTGAGAGAAAGGCACAGCAGAAGGGCGGGGGGAAGGACAGAGGGAGAAAGCAAGCAAACAGGTGGAGAGGGAGGACAGAAAGAGAGTGGACTCGAAAGGAGCAAGGCGGTTGGGCAGCAACACGGTGGAGGACTATTAAAACTCTCAAAAACACAAGAGGTTAAAAGAGAAAAACACAACTTTGTGTCTTCTAAACACACCAGGATGGAGAGCGACTCGTGTGATGACAGTCAGAGTGACAGTGGAGTTTCGGCGGACTTCTCCCCATGCAGCACGCTGGAGGGCAACGCCACCATCTCTACGGGAGCACCCAGAGAGACCCCCATCGAGAGGGAGATCCGCCGGGCTGTAGAGCGCGAACACAGCCTGAGGAGGTCCAGAGGGCTTCCGAATCCACCCACTTCGCCAGAGTACGTAGAGATCCCTTTAAGGAAAACTGTTCTCAGCCAGTCGATAACCGCCAAGTCCGAGAGGTGTCAGGGCAAAGACCGGCAGTTTGCAGGCAAAAAGATGCAGCACGAGATCCACGAGGAGGCCCAGAGGGAGCAGGATCTGGTCAAGCTCGGGAAAGTTCCGGGTTTCTATGACAAAGGAACGGTACGCCAAGTCAAAGAGAGGAAACAGCTTTTTGAGGCCTTTCAGAAACCCGATGACTCAACTTTGACAGCCAGGAGTAAGGTCTCGTCCTGGTCCTCCGCCAGTGACATTTCAACCCTGGAGGACGTCTCATCGCAGGCGTCCACCGTAGGAGGCTCGTATGTGGAGAGGATTCCCACGCAGAGCCCAAACATAGCCAAGGGAGGGGGGACTCCCCGAGGACCGGGCTTCTCCGAGGGGACAGCCCGTCAGGTCGTCATCCTCGAGAACAATCTGAGCGTTCCGGCACAGAAGCTCTACCGCGCCAAACCAGAGGCAGAGCCCGTCACCGTAGTCGACTCCGCAGGTCCGAACACCTTGTCATCCAGGACCAGAGGACATGGTGGGATTAAAGTGAGAGAGCAGGAGGAAAAGGAGGAGGAGGAGGAGGAGGAGGAGGTGGCACCCAAAGAGAACCCATTTTTCAAGCTGCGCTCCTCAACAAGTTTAGTGAAAGTGGAGCAGGACATCCGGGAGGCTCAAGAGAGGGAGAAGGAGCTTCACAAGCAGAGGATCAGTCTGTACGGGGGCACAGAGGGTGCAAAAGGAGGAGGAGGAGGAGGGAGGCCAGTCAGCACAGAAGAAAAGAGTCCCCCGTTGTCTTCGTCTTCCCTGAATGGACTGGCTGTTCCTGACTGCTCATCATCCAGAGGGGGAACGAGACCCACCGCAGGTTCGTGTAGCGCCGAGTGTCAGAGGTGTGAGCGGGGTTAGGCCTGTCACGATAACTAGTTTTGTTGTTAGATGATATATCGTCCCAGAAACAACTGTGATAAATGATATTATTTTAAGACTATTTTATGCCAGTGATATAATGATAACATAATAACACAATAATGCAAAGAGAAATGAACTTTTGAATTCTTAAGAATATTCACGAATGGGAACGTGAAAGAAACATTAAAATATCCTAAATAAAGATTAAAGACAAAAACGCTCTTGACTCACAATAAGGCTTAAAGCTTGAATCCTTAATGTGGATGATGAATACAAAAGAAGATACGCAGAAACACGCCAATTAGACTTGTTTATTGGATTTATACACCGCCTAGATACCCTCATTCCTAATGGCATGAATGAGATTTAATTCTCTTGTTTTTTTATTAAGACAATCTGTACTATATTCTATATTCTTTATATTTAGATTCTTTATTATTATTATTATTGTAATATTTGGTGTGTATTCTTTATTATTTTTATGTATTCTGAGACTGCACCTGAAAAAAAAAAGAAGGAAAAACTGTGGGCTCCCCCTGCTGGGATTTGTTGTGCTGGTGGTGGTTACCTATAATTAGACCCACCTGTGAAATTGTTTGAGATTTTGCCATAACACAGTGAAGAAAGGCATCTGCTCGAAACGTCCGCATCGTGTTGGAGTTAACAAGTCAAATTGGAGTGCGCTCCTATCTTCTTTTGTACTCCTCTACCTAGAACCCAACATAAAGTACCTAGACCCATCTGTAAAAGGTTCTACCTATAACCCCCTCTGAGTGGTTCTACAAAGAACCCTTCTATGGTGTAATGGTTCCACCAAGAACCCTCTCAGGTTCTATGCAGAACCTTTCCACCTTCTAAGGGTGCTAACAAGAACTCACCCAGGGAGTTCTACAGAGAACCATTCTATATTCCAAGGTTTGTCTAATGAGGGTTCTACAAAGGTTGAACAGGTTAGCCTGAGAACCCCTGAAGAACCCTTTCTTCCAAAAATAGTGCTTTGATTGAAAAAAGGTTCTTAATGGAACCTTTTTCATCCTTACAAAGAACCACTGAAGAACCATTTCTTCTAAAAATGGTTCTTTATGGAACCCTTAGTCTTACAATAAACCCTTTAAAAACTCTTTCTTCGAAGAAAATGTTTCTTCAGAACCAAATGGTTCCGGGTAGAACCGTAGCCCTTCAGGAAGAACCCTTTTGGAACCCTTATTTCTAAGAGTCTACTGTTTAAGGGCCTGTGTCCACATAGTGTTTTTTTTTCTGGCAGCGCTTCAACCCAGCGTCTCATCAAAAAAGAGCCGGCTGCGTGTCTGTTCTGTTTCTATGACAACAACGTTAACTAACTACAAGCTTACGATTCGTACAGTGATAAAACGCTCAGCAGTCAGTGTCCGGCCGATCTGCTCTCACAAACGAGCTTTTGCCTCTTTGTTGTGATAGTTTCCTGAAAAGGAGCGCCGGTGGCGACAGAGCGACTTTCTGAAAAGTTCAGAGGTTTTCAACTTGAAGCGCCCGGAGCGGCCGTACAAAAATAAAGGTAGAACGCTCTGGAAAAAGATGCTGGGTCCAGTGCTTTTTCTCAAGACGGCGCATGAACTCTCTCCTCATTGGGATCAATTGAAAAAAGACGCTGGCGCTCAGAAAAAATAACGTTACATGGACACATGGCCTAACATCCCTCAACATGCGTGATTGCAACAGAGGTGTAATGTTTCTGAAGCACTCACATGCCTCCAATTAGATCAGGTAAAACTGTGCAAGCAGCCGACGCCAACTCTGTGCGAGATTCAAAAGGAGCGTGACCTTATTTCCCGTGAAAGAGGCAGTGGGAGGCAGAGAGGATGGATTTAGCAGCTCTCAAGTAGAAACAGCTGACTGTGACTCCGGTGCCCAATAACAGGTCTATTCTCCTCGTCTGCCAACAAGCGCCGAATGCTTCTGAAAATGCTTCTGAAAATGCTGCCGATGCTTGTGAAGAGTCGAGGCCGCGGCTCTTTTTGGCTGTAGGTCTCTCTCTCTCTATCAGCATATATTCATGTGTGTGTGTGTGTGTGTGTGCACCGGTGGATCAGGGACATGTGTCATGTGATGCCCTGTAGCATTTCACACAGAGCCATGGGGTAACATGCAGAGGGTGAGAGGCTGTGTTCAGAGGAGAGCTTGTTGTTAGAGGTGCTAATGCTGGAGGGTTAAACGACGTGTTTCGAATGTTATCAGCACATTTCATGGCTGTTATCAGCCTCATGGATAAGGGTTAGCTCATTAAACGGCAGGTCGCAGTTTCGTTAGGTTTCACTTTCAGTTTCGCAAGTATAACGCAGGAACTACGTCATATTCCACTTCTTTATTTGAACCCAAACCACAACCTTTTTTCTAACCCTACCAAGTTGTTTTGTTGCTTAAACTTACCAAAATAACATCCGTTTTTACATATTCAAAACCACGACCGTAACATTTAGGTATGAGGACAGAAAATGCTCATATGAGTCGTATTTCCTGCCACCGCCAGAGGTGCTAATTTAGTAAAACGCTCATATGGGTCGTATTAGAGGGTAGGATATGGTCCCGTGGTTTGGAGGACTTGTTGGTGATACTGGAGGACAATTAAATCCAGAAAATCAAGTTATCTATATGATGATTTGATATGATAATATAGCATACATGTTGTACAATTAGCTGTCATCACATCCAGTCTCACATGAGGTCCAGATAACGCAGGTGTTAATTTCACAGAACACTTTGGTTTGACAGACACACACATAACACATACTTTCACCTCTATTATCATTAGCTTCATACAATTCTAGCATATCATTTTCTTTGCAGTAATCTCTAGGTCAATCACGTACAAAGACTGGGTGTGAATTTGCAAAGGCACAACACGCGCACGCACACACGCACACACACACACGCATGCACGCACGCACACACACACACATGCACACATTTATGAGGCTTTGATGTAAGCCATCCCCGTAATGATCCGGGCTTTGCTCATCTCATTTCCTTGATTGAAGCTGTACAGCAGCATAAATAATTCATTCTCATGTATATTGCAATGTTTCGAATCGTGTTTTTAGATTTCAGTTTGATCAGTCAATTGGGAACACATGTACACCTTTGCCAATCTATTTTAGATTGATCCCTCTGTAGGACAGGTGATTGTGTCTGAACATGTGCGTCCAAAGATCAGATAAACTGCTATGTGACGGGACTGATGACTATAATGAAAATGGTGCAGATATCCATGTGTCACTCTTATATTTTTCAGAATGAATGTACATTTCCTCAGATACGTTACATTTACATGTTTCATATGTAGCGGACATGTTGAAACTTTACATTTCTTTACGTTTCAGTTTTTAATTTGATGTTATGATGAGGCTGTGGTTAATGTGCGGTAGGTTTAGGTACAAAAAACATGTGGTTAGAGTTAGAAAAAGGAAAGGTTTTGACTTGATACCCGTTTTTTTGTCACCAGAACCACGGCTAGAAATGTCCCGACGTCTCGTTAAATAACACCCAGTTTTGTGGTCTCCTGCTGTCTCTCCCAGGTTACACACACCGTCCACGTCCCCTCCTCCTCCTGATGTCATGTGATCTGAACTACGTCACTTTAGAAATGTTGATATGAAATGTAACATTTCCGTGGTTTGCAGAAACTTACAATGCCAACATTGGAGCTGGTATTTGCTCTGTAGTCCCTCTCTTTTATCAGATACATGTCATGTTTTGTTTTTGATGTTCTGTCACATGCACATGGCAGCCTGCAGTCTTTTCCTTGAAGTTGACACAAAAGCCTTTAAGCAGCAGGAAGTAACTGAGTGAAGAAACTGTTGATATTGCATTTTGTTATTAACCTGCTGCTCGGGGCTTTCCACCAACATAGCTTTTAAAGCAGCATGCTCACACAAGGTGACATTCAAAGTTATTATTCATTCACACAAACAAGACGCCAATTAACCAATTACAGCTCGTTAGTAACAGTGTGTCAAGGATAATTGGTGAAAAAAATGTGGGAAGTTCAACTATGGAAGCAAATTAGAGACATAAGTATTTGAATTTTAACAGCCACTGAATTCATAGCATTGAAATATTTTACTTTGAGAACCATGTGTCTGAACTTATCTGTTCTGAATTCACCTCTTTGAAATTAAAATCTGAATTTTTTTTATTTTTTAAGGCCTCGACACGACCCCTTTATTTTACCGACAATGCAAAGGCAGAGCACCTCTAGATTTCTGTAAGAATTGCATTTTTTGACGATTGGATGTCGAGCACTTTTGTTCTGGAAACTGCTCGGAAACTCCCTTATTGTGAATATACGCAGGAAAGCTCTACATCCTCTGAATGTCCTCGGTCTCTAGTTTGTGTTTGTAAAGTTTCATGAGACTGTGATTATCTTAGAGGTCACAACAGCTCATTTTATACAGTGAGGTCAAGTATTACAAAAATGGTCTCACTACAATGAAATGGTTACTATGGAGACTAACATCATCACACATGAATACAATTGGGCTCATTGAATCCACAAGAGTCTCATCTCTGGAGTGCATGAGATTAGCATAAAGTGGACATGGCTGTAAAGGAGGAGACTTGTGTGTACCCATAGAACCCATTCTCATTCAGTGTAAAATGTAGCCTAACTTTGGAGCGTTATTTACCCCCTTTCCCGTCAAGCTAGCACAACACGGTTGGTACTGATGGATTCCTTAAACCTTCCAGCCAGGTAGAGCCTCTAAAAGACAGCATGGTCCCATGGGGTCTCAAAGGGTTAAGGTATTTTGTCTTTGTAGGGCAGCATAGTCCAGGCATGCTTTGCTTCTTTGTCATCAACACCTGCGCACAAACAACATTTGCATGAGTCCATCTGTTTGTGTGCAGGCAGCACTGATGAAAAGTGAAAAGACGAGAATATCAAAGCTTGTCGCCTTCACAAAAAGTTCACCTTGTGTGTTTCCACATCAATTACACCGAAGGGCATCAAGGTGTTGCAAGCTAACCGTGTCCCTGAGTTCTCTGCAACGTGGCTTGTTTGTTTGCTCGTCTGGATTTCTGTCAATTAGACAAACAAGATTCACGCTGCTTTTCTGCGGGGAAGCGGCGGGTTTCTGCCGAGCCTCTGCTGCGGTGTTCCTGTGCGCGTGTGGCGGCGACACGGCTCCGCTCGAGTTGTAGGGGGCAGAGTGGTCATTCTGTCGCCACAGATGGACAGGAAAAGCCCCGGGGGCATCTGAAAAGCCACAGGCAATGTCGTTTGCATACCGTGTGTGTGTATGTGCGCGTGCGTTTGTGTGTGTGTGTGTGTGGGTGTGTGTGTGTGCGCGCATGTGTGTGTGTGTGTGTGTGTGTGTGTGTGTATGTGTGCCACAACAGTGTAGCTGACAGAAACAACCCCCCTCTCATGCAACAAATGCCATCCCTGTCTGCTCGGGTTGGCCTCCAAATCATCAGATCAGTCACACACACAAACACATAAACACATAAACACACAAACACAAGCTTATACACTGTGGAGGTGAGACACTGCCAAAATCAAAATTAAATAACTTGATAAATAAATTAATATACCATTAAATGTACCAAAATAATATTAAAAGTAAAAGTAGGCATTAATTAACTGATAAAAGGTGACATAAATTGATATTTCTGTTTTAATTTGCTTCTTTATTTATTTACCTTTGTATTAATTCCACTGTTTGTTTATTTATTTATTTAGTTACGTAGTTAGTTACCGATTTAATTTTCCATTATTTATTTATTTATTTTTAAATTCATTTTATTGACTTTTGCATTCATTTTTTATTAATTTAAAATTTAAAAAAATTTTAAATTTTTGAATGTATTTGTTTGTCACCTTGAATGACACCCCCTCATTTGCATAATGAAGAAGAAATAAAGAAATACATAAAGAAATATATAAAGAAATGTATGGAGCAATACCTAAATAAATGTAAAAAATATATATATATAATATAAAGAAATGTAAAAAATATAAAGAAATACCTAAAGAAATGTACAAAAATATTTAAAGAAATGTATCATGAAATGTATAAAAATACAGAAAGAAATGTAAAATAGAAAAATATAAAGAAATGTATAAAGAAATACACAAAACATAATAATAACAAAAATAAATAAAAGGGGAAATTAAATACGAAAGTAAATAAATATGGAAATTAATCCAATAGTAAAGAGGCAATTTATATTACATTTTATCAGTTAATTAATGCCTACATTTATTTTTTTTATGTTATTCTTGGTACATTTAATGGCATCATCATTTATTTATTGAGTCATTTATTTTAGATGTTGGCAGCTTCCGTCCTCCATAATACACATGGGTTCACGCACGCACACACACACACACACACACACACGCACGCACACATGCACACGTATCTCCGGGACGGGATTATTTTCAGAAAGGCCAGTTTAGCATCACTTGAACTAATGGCTTCTGTATTTCCCTGGGTGGTAAGCGGTGCCGTCCTTCAGAACTACACACTCTGAAAAGATAAACATGCAGACAGAAGTGTTGTAATGGAAATGATGGAGAAAGCGGAGAGAGATGTTACTGTAATGACATGCCTCCGGGAAAATAAACGAGGGGGGGGCTCCATGCTGCTAATCTTCAAACAGGCAAGTAGATGCAAAACAAATTTATCCTGTCGTATTTACTCATCTATGACCTTCTCCTAAATCATTCAAAATGCAGAAACTACAACCAGCCGAATATTTTACATATTTCTGATGCGTATGCTGTTGTCTCTCATCTTGGCTTTTATTGCAATTTACAGTATTTTTCCAACTCTCTCTGTAAAATACTCGCCAAGAGATTTGCCAAGTCTGTGTCCTATCCATAGGTTTTCAAAACAAAAAACATAGAGAGTTGTTTGCCAGTGAACGCAGCTGCTAATGAATTAATCAACACTGCCCACAGACTGGATTATTCATATTGTAGCCCTCATCAGGAATGGCACTATAGTGCTAATTGGGATTTATCAGCCAATCACACCAGTTTACTGTGTCCACCTTTATAAACATTGTAGTGACTAATTTACATAATAAGTAATACACTTGCTCTTAGATCAATTATCTGATAATGACCTGGCTTATAGAAACTGATGTTACAGTAATAAACTCAACAGTGTTCTTAGAAGTATGGGCATTTTAAGTCATTATTATTCACATTAAATTATTCTAGAGTACTCGCAAAAAACAGCAACAATCAAACGTGAAATGAATTTTTGATGACGTTGTACCGTTGTTGTCTTTCATTGTTAAAAAACGACCATTGCCGATGAGAATCTATCTGACAGGATTTAGGCAAAAATACTGTTCATGGATGAGTTCATGTATTGTTTAGTTTTATTCATGTTATTTCATTTCATTCTAATGAAATAGCTGCGAGTAACGTTAGCTAACGTAACGTAAGCTAACCGTTGGCTAATATTGCTATGCTAACTTGCTGATATATACTGTAAAAAAGAGTTTGGCATTTTGGGCGTTAACCATCATGGGCTTTTGAAACTGGACGTTACCATATTTGGACGACAGCAGAGCTGGGGAGGATGACGTTTCAATGGCGCAGCGCTAAGCTAACTGCTAATGAGGGAAAGTTTGCAGATATTTAACCGGCTGACGCGAGTCATCCATTATATTTTTAAAAGCAGGGGGAGCGAGGAGCTCCGGACGCTCGTGCCGGTCACTGCAGTGACACAGAGCCGTTGAAAATCGGCAAACTTTCCCTTAAGTTAGCAGCTAACGCTAGCATTAGCTCAGTTAGCAATGCGTAACTGAGCGCTGAACAAGACATTTTTAGGTGAAAAAGTGTTAAAATAAACGTGTATGAAGTGAAAACACACTGTGAAAGGGTCAAAGAAAACACAGACAACACCCAAAAACAAGTCCATGTCTACTTAAATGTACACAGGGTTAGCATGGTTAGCATTGCTAAACCTCTATCCGGTCGCTAACATTGCGGCCTGTCAATCACACGGTAGCCCCGCCCTAAAGCATCTCCTGCTTTATGGTCTATTTTCTTCTTAATGTGACCATAATTTACTAAATGAACATCATGCTGTATTGAAGAAGACTTGAAACTAGAGACTGAGACCATAAACTCACTATGAAACTGTTTACTGAGGTAATAAATCAAGAGAGAAGTAGACTCATTTTCTCATTGACTTCTGTACAACCAGAAGTCTTTTTGCAACCAGTGGAGTCGCCCCCTGCTGGTCATCAGAAATAATGCAGGTTTAAGACACTTCAGCATTAGCTTCACTTTTCAGACCCAGAAGCTCCGTCCATCTTTTTATACAGTCTATGATTCACACACTCATTTGACGTCTACATTCGTTCTGTCTCATTTGTTCACCCATTCATTTATTCATTACCTCTCTTGCTCTCTCAATCATGTGTGCATTTATTCATGTTAATGTTGTTTTTTCTTTAATATGCATGTTGAGTGCATTCGGTGTGGTTGACTTCAATCAAACATACATTTTAATTTAGCACGTTTGATCAGCAGTTTAATGAATTCATCTGTTCGCTCGTTCGTTCGTCGGTTCCATACTCTCCCAGTCAACACGATTTAAATCTTTCAGCTGTGATCTGTGCAGGTGTCTGCCATGACTATCAAACTCACCTCAAAGAGAATAACACACACACACACACACACACACACACACACACACACGATCACTCGATCACACATCACACTAATTTCATCAACTCTGATGAGACCATAGACTGTAAAAAAATAAGGGACGCAGCCACCGTGACATCATCCATTGGTTTCCGGACTACCGTTTTGAAGCCTCGAGTTTAGGATTTGGTCGTCGCCATCTTGGGCTTTTGAAACCGGATGTTACCATATTTGGACAAGATGGTGGAGCTGTGGAGAATGACGCGGTTAAGCCAGAGCCGGTGAGGTTTCGCTAATAATACTAATAATACGTTTATTTGTATG